>OX419585.1:11588761-11845761 GCA_948473455.1 Teleiodes luculella
GAATAGAAGGAGAATTGAATAGAAGGAGAATTGAATAGGAGTTTATTCAGAGTAACAATACAAATTAGAAGATCAACTCATCAATTTTACAAACTTAAACGGACAAAAGAAACGAAAGATTTGGCTATTTTGTAACTTGTATTAGACAAATATTATCAACTGTACTTTTGTTGTATATGCCACATGAGGCGACTAAATAAACGCAATACCCAACTCAGTGAATGAGCACCAAGTTTTAACGTGTAAACAATAATAATTGCGATCCCTTGCTAAGCTTACGGGGGGTGTTTAACACCTGGAATTGTAAAGAGGGAGGTCTTTTTCTTGCAGTGGACTGTGTTGTAGTAGCGACCTATTTCACATGTTTGTCTCATAATTTTCTAGGTCTAACTCTCAATGACTAAAGTCCTGGTTCACTAACAGATATAACGAGCACTGACGTTTGAATAAATCTTGCAACAAACAACAATCTTCTGCACATGCCCATTTCCCCCGAACATTTACAATACGCACAATCATTCAAGTTTTTGAAACAAAACACATAAACATGCATGCATTTTAGACAACTTTCTCTTTGAAGTATGGTTGCCTAGTAAAGATTGCTCTTTTAGTAACTAGGCAGGCTGTATTAATTAACATTTTCTGTCCTTTTTGGCATCCTTGGACACAAAGCCAACGTGATGAAAATATGCATTTGACATTTGCTAGACGTAGAGGAAGGCCTTTATGCTTTATACTTTTACTCCAGTTGGCAATTTCAGGGCGGGGAGAACGTTTTGGTGCGTTAAGAAAAATGACCCTTGTCCCGGATATAAATATTTATGTACTTATTAGAATGGCTTACCCACCCAATGTGGGTTTTTGCCTCCGACACAATGGCTTGAAATTCGCGCTGATCCGACTGAACAACATCGCTCCAGCTTGGAGTAAATAAATAATATGTATGTATGTGTTGTGCGTTTAGCGGCGCTGCTGCCGGCGGACCCTCTGCTGGAGGACAACAAGGCGCTACTCGCGCCGCTCATCGCTCAGCTGCACGCGCTGCCCGCGCAAAACATCACCGCCAACTTCACGTGAGTAGTCTTCCTTAAGAGTCGGCAGCAAACTCAAGTGGTCTCAGCCTAAATACCAGCTACACGAATAGCGTCGTCAGTAGCCTTCGTTAAGTCCTTTCGTGCCGGCTCGACAATTCCGACATCAGGGTTTGCGAGGTAGGTTAACCTCGAAACCCACTCGATAAGCAAGCAAGCAGTCCTCTCGCGTGCCGGTGACAGGACAAGAAGGGTAGCTAATGAGATGGTCCAATTTCTGGGGAGTGAGTAGTGTGTATTGTGGCATCGGTCATGCCATCTCTTTTGCCTTTGGTACTGGCCGCGTTGTTCTAAATTTGAATTATTTAAAATTAAACTGATTTTGATAGATTCAGTCAGTGCTATCGCGTTTAAGAGGGATGATGTGGCATCGGTCATGCCATCTCTTTTGCCTTTGGTACTGGCCGCGTTGTTCTAAATTTGAATTATTTAAAATTAAACTGATTTTGATAGATTCAGTCAGTGCTATCGCGATTATTCCTGGGTGCGGTGGAAAAACGCACCAGGAATCGGTTTTTCTCGTATAATAAGTTATTTCTAGTTAATTTGCTGTTTGTAGGTGAAGTGTTTACGATTATGCAATAAATAGTGTTCAAATCACATTTCCGGAGTTATTACTTTATAGCACGGGTTCGCCCGTGTTATAGTATGTAAGAGAGAAAGAGAGAGAGAGCAGTTGCTCGAAAAAAACACATTTTATGACATATTATATCACTATAAAAAGAAAATATATATCATTCATTCATTTGTTTTGATATTTCATTTCATTTCAAAATAACACGTTTTATGTATGTGTTCCGACAGAACAGAATGTATGAATGTGTTTTCTTTCTTTCTATAAATTGGATTGACGTTGAAGATTATTTGTATCATGAATATGCAGTGTTGTAAGACGTTTTGTTTTTAAAACATCCTGACTGTATGTGTTTGTGTTCCAGCACGCCGGTGAAGCGCGAGCCGCTGGAGGAGCTGTGCACGCCGTGCGTGACGGACCCCAGCATGCCGCTGCACGCGCTCGCAGACCACGCGCCCGCCGCGCACCACACGCCGCACGCACACACGCCCGCTACCACCACGCCCGACAGTGAGTACCAACCCCCCCGCCACACCAGTAGACCATGCTCCCCCCTCCCGCTCCCGCTGCACGCGCTCGCAGACCACGCGCCCGCCGCGCACCACACGCCGCAGGCCCACACGCCCGCTACCACCACACCCGACAGTGAGTACCAACCCCCCCCGCCACACCAGTAGACCATGCTCCCCCCTCCCGCCCCCGCTGCACGCGCTCGCAGACCACGCGCCCGCCGCGCACCACACGCCGCACGCCCACACGCCCGCTACCACCACGCCCGACAGTGAGTACCAACCCCCCCCGCCACACCAGTAGACCATGCTCCCCCCTCCCGCCCCCGCTGCACGCGCTCGCAGACCACGCGCCCGCCGCGCACCACACGCCGCAGGCCCACACGCCCGCTACCACCACACCCGACAGTGAGTACCAACCCCCCCCGCCACACCAGTAGACCATGCTCCCCCCTCCCGCCCCCGCTGCACGCGCTCGCAGACCACGCGCCCGCCGCGCACCACACGCCGCACGCCCACACGCCCGCTACCACCACGCCCGACAGTGAGTACCAACCCCCCCCGCCACACCAGTAGACCATGCTCCCCCCTCCCGCCCCCGCTGCACGCGCTCGCAGACCACGCGCCCGCCGCGCACCACACGCCGCAGGCCCACACGCCCGCTACCACCACACCCGACAGTGAGTAACAACCCCCCCCGCCACACCAGTAGACCATGCTCCCCCCTCCCGCCCCCGCTGCACGCGCTCGCAGACCACGCGCCCGCCGCGCACCACACGCCGCAGGCCCACACGCCCGCTACCACCACACCCGACAGTGAGTAACAACCCCCCCCGCCACACCAGTAGACCATGCTCCCCCCTCCCGCCCCCGCTGCACGCGCTCGCAGACCACGCGCCCGCCGCGCACCACACGCCGCAGGCCCACACGCCCGCTACCACCACACCCGACAGTGAGTAACAACCCCCCCCGCACACCAGTAGACCATGCTCCCCCCTCCCGCCCCCGCTGCACGCGGACACGCCCGCTACCACCACGCCCGACAGTGAGTAACACCACCCCCCGTACACCGCCCGCTTCACAAAGAGACTGTGGAGGCGCGCCACATACTACGTCATTAGGAGAGCGACCAATTAGAAGCTGAGGCCTAAAACGCGCTATCCGAGTTCCCCTTTGCCTCCACAAGACTATGCTCCCCCCCCTCCACACCGCCCGCTCCATGAGGAGACCATGCTCCCCCTCCCGCCACACCGCCCGCTCCACAAGAGGACCATGCTCCCCCTCCCGCTACACCGCCCGCCGCTCCATGCTCCCCCCCCCCGCCACACCGCCCGCTCCACAAGGAGACCACGCTCCCACGTCCTTGCACCTCGCACGACGTTGACAAACTAAGTGATGTGACGCCATACAGAATCGATTTCAAAAATTCTTTCACCATTAGAAAGCTACATTCACCCTGAGTAACATAGGTTACCTTTTACCGCGGGAAAATGCCTCATTCCCACGGGAAAAACTGTTAACGCGGGCGGAGCCGCGGCGGAAAGCTAGTACAGTATTAATTCAAAGCGATTCTACTGTCTGTAATATAATAGTGATGGTGACTATGAATGTTGTTTGTGTAGGCGGGGCGCGCGGGCGGCTCCGCAACGCGCTGATAGCGGACAGCGACGACTTCGCCCCCATCATGGGCGGCGGCCGCTTCCAGCTGCAGACCGAGGACCAGGAGTCAGGTAACGCACGCGCACACACACAGACACACACATACAGACACACACATACAGACACGCACACATACATTGGCACACGCAATGCTCCCGTCACGGCGGCGGCACACAACACCAGTACGATTTAACTTAAGTATGCTTTAGCTACTGAACATACTAGGCAAACAAGAGAAGAAGCATAAAAGGAATTGCACACACACACATACGCTTTACAAAAACCCTCATTAACGAAGTCCTTTAGTAGATATTACTGAGGACAATTTATTCTAAATAAAACAGTTGCCAAATACGGACCCTATCTAAACGATAAATTACTAAGTTACTTATTTTACAAAGAATTGTTTTGAATCAACTTATTATGTTTATACAAATTCTGCTATAGTGATAGCAAAGTTTGTACAATTAAAGGAGTTTGTACAATTAAAGGTTTCATACTCATTCATTCTTCTAAGGTGCTGCTTATCATACATCAAATAATATAATTAGTTGGTGATTTGGTTTAGATTGTCATTTATGGACGGCGGCGCTTCGTATATAATTACTTACAAGATTCGCTTAGAGTCCAATTTAGGACTCGATTAAGTTGTTATCTACTGCAGCGTGTATTGTACCATTGTTGACATAGTAAAGCTTAAGTCATGGTGTAAAGGATGGAAGAGCGCGGCGTGTGGCTAGAACTCGCACTGTGACTTGTGTCTGACTTCACATCACAGTCAGAGTTCTAGCTACAAGCCGCGCGCGTCGCCGGGGTCAGCGCACCGCACCGCCTAACGATACAGGTTTTTACATTAGCCTAAGAATTAACTGAAGTAACGTGATTGGTATTCAAAAACTATCTGGCTATAGAGTTTAATGTCGCGTATAAGGCTGCTTTTCCACCAGAGCTGTGCGAGGTAGCTAAGCGGTGTGCGAGGAAAAAAATCCACCAATAGAATCACTAGGCTAGGAAAATGAAGTGATTCTATTGGTGGATTTTTTCCTCGCACACCGCTTACCTACCTCGCACAGCTCTGGCGAAAAAGCAACCTTAACTTTCATTTAGTCCACTTTTCAAGGGAGTTTTTATAAGAAATATTACTCACGTTATTTCAGCCTCTCGTGCCTTGTGGCACTCTATTGTCGAGTTCGTTTCGAGATTGTCTAACTGATTTAATTTATTCTTTAAATCATGGTGTAAATATATTTTTTTATTTTGAATAAATTACTGATTAAAAGTTTGGCTATCTCATGTTTGATTGACAATATCATTATTATATTTAGTGCATTTTTGTCACGAGCTGAGCACGCTTTACATTGCGGTCTCATTTCACAACCCACCATCATTTTTGCATCGCAACTAACATGTTACCTGCATCTTCATCACATCTAATGGTGTTTGTAACCAAGTATCAACAATATGTAAGCAGATCATCCAATAGAATGATTATAAGTGCAATGTAAATAAAAAAGAACTACATAATATATTTTATATACTGATAATGCTTTATAACCTGGTTTTAGTATTTAATTTCTATAGCTTTTTGATCAGAAATATTGTTCTATTGAGTGTTCTCAAAGAAACCCTTCATAAATCATGATTTATGTATTCATTGGGCTTGTATATTGTATAACAAATGAGTACTCATTACAGATTTTTTGTTGTAAATACTTAGTGTGTTTTGACTAATCATAATAATGTATAACTGTTGAACAACAGCAATGTCACAAAATGTTCAGAATTTATGTCGTGCATAATTTATAAAAGAGTTAACAAACCGGACAAAAATATTAAAATCTGAAGAAATTCCATACTTACATCTGTATGGAATTTCTAATTGTATGAATTGTATGGAATTTATGGAAAATCTGTATGGAAGAAATTCCATACTTACATCTGTATGGAATTTCTTATTAATTTTAGGCTTTCTGTCGGCTCTATATCGTAACTCATCTCATCAGTTAGAAACAATCAAATGAATATGTAAGGGAAATTCATCTGTCCGGTGTGTTAATCTTTTTCTTTGTTTAGGAGCGAACCCATAGACGTGGGAAAGCGCGGGCGGGCTGCAAGACGGAATCCTAGTTGATATGCAGCGTGTAACATTAGCGCCCGCTTTATATGGGACAGACAGCATGTCAACTCGGATTCCGTCTGCAGCCCGCTCTTTCCCGCGTCTGTGGGTACGCGGCTTTAACGTGTGCTAATGTAACCTGACCATGGTCTAAAAAACAAGATCTAACACTCCGACCACGTGACGTGACAAGCCTACGTCATCTGCTGTTCATCCTTGTCGAATAATACGCATTCGACAAATAATACGCATTCGACAAATAGGTAATACGCATTCGACAAGGATGAACAGCATGATGACGTAAGCTTGTGTCAAGTTTGACAGTCCGAGTAGAAGACCTTGTTTTTTAAAGCCGCGAGTAGACTACACTATTTGTAGGACACTTTTTCGGTTAGGTTCCTTAGTAAGGACAAGTGTAATTGCAGTAAGGCTCCGATAATTAGGATACTAACTGCAATTACACTTGTCCTTACTAAGGAACCTAACTGAAAAAGTATCCTAAAAATTGTGTAGTCTAATCGCGGCTTTAGACCATGAACCTGACTGAAGACGCGTGTACATAATAGGTTGTGTGGGGAGTGGGGGAGTGGGGGAATGGGTCGGGAGGGGGGTGTCCGCGGGCTGCATCACGTGCGGCTGCAGTGCTGGTAGTTGGTTGTAGCACCATGGGATTCAGCTCACGGCGCCCCACTAACACGCCGCTACTAACAACGACTCCATCGTAACTACGTCATCTCTAACTATTCGCACTTGCAATCTCTGTGCAAACGAGAGCGAACTAATGCTTATCCAACAACTTTCTTGCTAACCTTTGTTTTGTTTTAAATGAATAACAAACAAAACCATTTTATTATATATATCCATTTATTTTGCACGCATAACTATCCAAATGGCAGGTTTTTTGGTTTGTTGTGGTTTCTAATAGAAAGTTGTTAGGTAATCAATTGTTCAGTTTTTATTAATTGGAGTTATTGACCTGGTTTACACATTGCAAGGGATATAAATAAAACCACCATTGCAATAAAATAATATACTCATTTACATGGATCATTCCTACTTGCCGCTTGACTAGGCTATCCCACCACTAATACCTCTATTGTTGGAAGCACTTTATAACTGAGTCTAAACTATTGTAACTTTACACATAACACAGATTTTGCTTTCGTTTTGTTTATTTTTGTCTTTCATCTTTATACTTGGTAACAGTAATTTTCTCTACTTAAACTTAGAATTCTAAGTTTCAGTTGTTCTTTCAATGCTCTTTCACAATAGAGGTTGTGGTGCTAATTGTAACATTCATTGCAGCGAGCTGAATTTGGAGTTGCTGTTCTTCAAAATTCAATCATGTTACTCGGCCATTATTTTACATTTGGCGTATGTATTCATTTTGTTCATCTGTATTTAAAAATATGTATGAGAAAATTTGTGTGCAACTAAAATCTCAATTCAACTCGCTACGATATATTGCGTGGCTGGCCTCCGCTTCTATTGAATCCTCGGATTTGACGGCAAATCTTCAATATTCAGGTTATGATAACAAAATATGAAACAGAAAAATATTAAGATGAAGAGTGATCAAGAACAAATGTAACCTAGGTTCCATAGAAGCTTGCTTTTCATTTGCTTCGTGCTGTGTATAGTGTAAATTAATATTTTGAAGTTGGAACTACCACGTGAGCGCACTGGAATCGCAAACCCCAAAATTATATGAAATTTCCATTCTAATATTAATATTCTGAAATATAATCGAACTTGTTTCTGCTGATTAGGAACCACTGCAATGTACCATAGAAATGACTGTTTGATCCATAGAGGTAGATTTTATTTGTGGCATCTGAGGACTGTCTGTGTACTGTAGAAGCGGATGCTGGCTTGCGTTTATTCTTTGGGTGTGAGCCCGATTAAATAATAACTGTGATTGAATTTATATTACTGTGATTGAAAACAGAACTTTGTAAAGTACAGGACTACTGGTAACCACAAAACAAGGACCTTGTATGTATAGTTTCAAACGCTTGATTCTTCTGTAATATACCTTTTCAGTGATACTATTTTTGGTTATAATTTTATTTTAGAATTAGGAGTGTTTGAGGCTGATCTTAAACTTGTTTCGATTATTAGGTATTTGTTAATTTATGAATTATAATTCTGTGTAAAATGTGCTTAGCATCGGAAATTGTGTCATGGTTATAATATTGAATATTAATTTTCTTATAAAATTTTTGTTCTTGTCAATTAATATTGATATTCGTAACACTATAACATTATCTCAAGATTATGTTGATCATTATTTGATTTATCATTGTCTTATTTTTAGTATTAATGATTTTATGTTTTGTTTGAACTTTGAGCTATCTATAATTTGTTTTTGCTTTGTGTTGCTTTTGCCTGAGCGATTTGTTTCTTTTTTTTCTAATTATATTTTAATGCAATTGGGTAAACCTAAAGAATTATTCTAAAGAAAACAATACTATGCTCAAACTACAAAACCCAAGCCAAAGTAGTGGGTACCTACTGAGCGAACTTGCTTAGCATATAAATTGAAAACTGTCTTCTACTTAATATATTGACAGATTGCAGCTAATGGGTTAATTACACGTAGCGAGATTATAAACAACAACATTATAAACACATTAACGAGCGCTCGGCCGAGTGCTGGGCCGAGAAGAGAGGCGAGACAGCCACTAGAATCACGATTGGTTTGTTCGGTTGAGTGCCCAACCCCTCGCTTCATTCTCCAGCCCCCGCAGTCGCTCGCTATCCCACTCGGCTCGCGTAAACACGCACTCGGTTGTCACTCGCCACTCTGTTGATTATTTGAGTCGGATATTTTTTCAATAAAAATAACCAATAACATTAAATAGAGTTTAGAAACGACAATCAAATTTATCTTGCCTTCTGCCCTGAGTTGGTCGTGCACAAAAATCATGCTTATTGGGCAGCTTATGAGTGTAATCTCTGTAAGAAATGTATTGATGTAGGCCTCGTTGTTGCACAACCCGGACTCGTCATACAACCAATTCAACTTTAGCACCTCTATTTTGAATACCTAACTTACAAAACAATATTTGCACACAAGTGTGAAAGATCGAGACAGTTACGTACTACGACAAGCTTCCACGCCGCCGCCGCCGCTAATAGTTTTTCCGTGGGAATGAAGGATTTTCCCGCGGTAACAAGTAGCCTATGTGTTATTCTGACGTATAAGCTAAAAAATTCATTCCACGACTGTTACATTAAATCTATTCCAATTTAATGTAACGGTCGTTAGGACTGCCACGATACAGGCTAAGCCTAGTGTGGAGTTCCCATGTAATACATTATGTTATTTTGTAAACATAATATTGGCAATTAAAACATTTATTATTATTATTATTATTATTAGTAGTTTTTCCGTGAAAAGTCACATGTTGTAAACATCCATCCTCACAAACCTTCGCGTTTACGAGTACAATATTAGTAGTATGTAGTATAATGTAATGGTAACGATGTGTGGTGTGGTGTTGCAGAGTCGCTGGAGCTGGAGCCGTTCCTGGCGCTGGAGCCGCCCATGTCCGCCACGGACTACGGCTTCTGCCTCGACCACGACGAGGGCTTGGCTGAGCTCTTCGACTTCGAGTTCTAGCGACCGCCCCCCCCCCACCCCACCCCGTACCCCGCTACACACAATACGCACTCGTACCGCGAACACACGCCCTTATTGACTGACCACTGTAAAGCTATTTTGGACTGAGTTCAAATGGTGCTATGGTCTAACTTCAATTGCAGATCGACTATTGTGTTCTTTCTATTTAACTGAGCATGATGAAAGTCTTAAAAGATGTGTTTGGCCAATATTAAAGTGTCTACAAGGATTCAGAATAATAAATATGAGTATAAAAATGTAAAACGTTCACAATAGATCGATTGAAGATTATTTTGGACACAGTGATGCAAAGTGAGCTACTGACAGAACTTAGTAGCAAACATTTACTTTTCGGTTTAAGTTGAATTTTACAGTCGATGAGCCTGAACTATGTTGCTTCGAATTGAGTATCTAGCTAGTGCAAGGTCCTCGGGTGGACTTGACGTCATGTCTTTTGTGTGTGTGTCGCGTGTGTGGATTATACAGACTATAGCCAGAATGCCCCGTATTATACACGTACAAGCCTATTTATACTAAGTGCAACTAACAAAGTTTTGTATCATTCTGCCGTTCTTTATAAGGACTAATGCAATTTTGACAAAGCAATAAAAGTAATCTGATGTTGCGGGCAATATCTAAAATATGAGCAAAACCTCAATAAAATTACTTTTAGTAATTGTACACTTTTATATGTTTCAAATCATTCTAAAATAAATGGTATTGGTATATGACTATTTTTACAAAGATTCCAACAAATCGTTGTGTTGATTGGACACTTCACACACCACTACCGGTATCGAAGTAGGTGACACGTGGTCGACACGCTTACTATGGAAATGTTCCTCAAAGATACTTTAATAGTTACGCCATTACAATGAAATATACTCCGTTCAATACTAATATGGAATTTTGACAGATTTTTGGACTAGTTAAGCTAGTAATTTATTATTATAATAATATCAGAGTTAATATTCTTAGTAATTTTTATACAGAGTATCAAACTAGAGGTGATACGTTAGCCATTGACATCTTGCATGCTAGATAGATGTTAATGTGGATCTGTCCTAATTCCATTATTGTTATTGTTCAGTATCGTGTACACAGAAGGATTAGCATACAGAGTATTCAAATTGTATCACCTTACAATTTTAGTTCTATTTTTAAGATGGACGTTTTGTTTATATTTGAACTAAAGATAATGTTTGTATAATAGTATAATAGATGTTTTGAAATCAGTGTAAAGTCCATGTTTGTATTGTCTAAAAAAAGATTTTTAAGTTTCATATTATGTTATTGTTACTGGCAATACTTTGAAGTAGTCGGCCATCCGACAATGAGATGGTGAGTGGACCGTTTAGTGTCCGCCGCCGTATGTCTGTATGCCAGTCCCTGTGTGGGCGCGCGCCCTGTACATACTGCTCAATCACTGGCCGCGCCCTGTACATAGTTACGACGTAAAAACGGTGATATCTTAGCGGCCTTCGATTTTACTTGTAAAGCTAGCTCTAGTGTTCTATTGTCGTACCTTCATGCCACTGAGGAGGGCTATCGTCCTAGCGCGGGCAGAACACTAGCCGCGCCGTTGCAGTCGTCCACGCCACGAACCAAGTTCACATTCAGCGTGTGAATGTCTTTAATAAAAAGCGCATCGTATGTAGTCGCTTGTGTTTGTATAGGTAGAGTGCGTCTACTGTTCTGCTCGTACTATGTAATCGTTCGCATTGCACACCCCTTGTGAAACGATCGTTTGCCAAATATATAGTTGATTTTTCATGTTATTTAAGTTCTATTTTGGGTTTGTTTAGTTGTCATTGTAAATAGCTCCCGGTTGGGCGGACACGCGTCGAACCCCGTTTTTATTTCAATTCGAATAAAGTACAAATTACAAAACCGCAGGGAACCGTCTCTAACGTAATGTAAGTACATTACCTCAGTTCGCGCGTCTCCGCTCTGCACCGAATAGTGTACAGCACAAATGTCATTGTAAAAACCTATTAATAAGTGCATATCAAGATAATTTTAATGTTAGACGTACTGAGACAGGCGGAGCGGGCAGGCGAGCGCTCCCGTGCAATAACTACTGAGTACTGACCCACTACACTCCACTCCAAATTGTTTTGTGAGGAGGTTCCGATTATTTGCGCATGTACACTTGTTTAACTAGAACCTCCCGTTTAGCAGTTTTAACTCACGACAATGTCCCGCCGGACTTCCCCGCACTAGTATTAAAATATTAAATGTCTTTATTTATATTGTAAATGATTGGGTTATTTGTAAGAATGTTCGAGCCGATTAGTTTGTAGCGCTCACTGGGACCACGTGGTGCGCTACTGATCTGTCTAATGAAGTGAAATCTGTTTGAAATGAATTGGTAAATAGCATCTTTACTCCCAGTATGGTTGTTGATTAAGTTTTTCTTCTCGGTTTGACTTTAATTATTTGGTTTAGTTTTTATTGGAGGTGACGAAAAATTTGTTATATTTAGATAATATTTCTTTACTTGTATGGTTCAAAATGTTTAATTGTAATTTGGAATAAAAGTTTTATACAATAGTTACCGTCAAAACGTAGTTTGCTAGTCGCATTAATGAACTTACACACTTTGATTACAGTCTGGCACAGAAGCATTTAATTGATTTTCATTTAATTATTTGTGACACAATTTAGGGGGCCAAATGTACGAAAAAAGGAAGTACAAATTTAACAAGATTTTCTCGTAATTTAGTTTAGGGTTTCTACACAACTTCCATTTTTAACAGTTGTTTCTGCAATATTTATGCAACAACGTTATGATACCTGTAACACATTTTGACAATACAAATAATTGCATTTATTTTGTTCTTGTAGATGTAATACTTGTTTGCGAATCTGTGTTCAATAAACTCCAAATTAGCACTATCTGGGTGAGCCCATCCATCAGCCCCTCTAGGCAACGCAATGTCTTAGTCATCCGAACTCTTCTCGGATCGAGGCCCCTTATTTAACTACCTTTGAAGGTGTGTATGAGCTATAAGTTCCCTGGCAAGTCCGGTTACACTTTATACGTCGGTGATTTTGAGACAAAAAATAAATAAAACAGCAGTCAACCCAAAATTCCTATTGCACCATAAATTTGCATAAAAATCTGAAAATCCACGTTATTTTTATACTTAAGAAACAAGCCAGTCCATTTGCTTTAAAAACGCAGTAACTGTAAGTACTAGCTATATAGTGTTACATTCAGACAACCTCGCTTAGCGAATGAATTCTTTATAGTGTTAGCATATCTCAATCTTTGAGTCTCGACGAAGTCCGTCATACATATCCAAGAACACAAAGCACATAATAAGTCAAATGTAAATACGGCCAAGCAAAGTGGCCAGCTATTTCGCTTGTTCGCAATCCGAGTACAAAAGACAGGCGGCGATTTTTTCGGTTGTGATCGCGCTGTTTGTGACCGAATTTGTAAAAGTTACAACGATATAGTCCGTACATATATTTGTCAGTAGTACTGATGTCCACAGGGTTCTAGTAAATATCTTGATCCTGACAGTGTACCTATTAATACTTTTGTTGTTTGTAGTAGATGTTTCATTTTATGTACAGGTGACGTTATGCTTTGATTTACTGAAATACCTTACTTAAATACCTTTTCTAGGAAAGTTATAATTAAAAAAACCGTACAGCTTACTTAAAATCTTAGTAAGTAACGTTGCCTTTTCTGTTCTAAAATATTCCCATGTCTAAGGCGGGATTGCCTCGTGTGCATGTTGAAATTGTTTTCTGATTTAAATTTATTCGTGATCGATTGATGTTATTATGTACTTACGTTTGTGTGTCCATCACGCTGATGCTTATCTTAGGCTATTCGACGGGAACTTTGTCAATACGGGGTTGTATTCAGCTGAAGGCAGGAGTGGTAGGGCTTAGAATCAAAGACTTTTTGACGGCATGTTTTTGTGTAACTTTTTCTGATTTATAAATATGAAATAGAGGTGCAATGTTATGATAATATTTATCGAGTGGTTGAGACTTGTTGCGGCATGTTGTGAGAGGCCTGTTCCACATTTGTGTTGGTTGGAAGACTGAGGTTGATTATTCCAGTTTCGATGAACGTGCGAGTTATTTGTTGATTGAATTTAAATATAAAGTCATATATATAGTTAGGTTATATTTTTTAATAAATATAATATTGAGATATGTAATATAAAAATGTCTTTAATTTCACTCACACGCAAATTGTTATTCATAATGAAATATTATTCTTAATTTAAAACAGAAATTATAACAAATTACAACTATGTGTTGCTATAGCACTCAGTGTAAATCACTTTTGAAGACTAGATACATAATTATTTTAAGAATATCTTAAAATTTATATAAAACCACACAAAAAATCTCGGGATTTACAATTTGATTTCTTGGCCCAAAAAATTAAGTGTTGCACATAAAACAGACAATATGTACTAAAGCCCGACCAAAAAATTTAAAAACCTCGCCATATTGCGGAATTTCAATGAAACTTATAGTTGAATTTGTTGCCATAGTCATCGAAATATACACGTGGTGCCCCCAGAGCGGGTATTTTTTATTTTTCTCTGGTCAGGCTTTATATATTAGTGTATTATATGGTCTTAAAAATGTATCTCATTGCCTGAGTTTCGCCGTATACATTTATTTGCTTAGGACCCATAAAAAAATTTGAAGCACAACGTGTTAATTAAATTCGCAAGACGCGGAGGCTTGCGAGATTTTGCGTTATTTGATTAACACGTTAAGTAATTGTTTAAAACAATAAAACCAGAAAAATAAACCTCGGCACCATATTATTATGTAGTAGGTATTGAAATTAATATCGGAGATTAGTAAAAGTCAGAAAAAAACAAGTGGCGCCCCCAATGCAGGAATTATATTTTGCTGTTGCGGCTTGTTAAAAAAAGTGGTCTGTCTGACGAAAGACGAACAGAGAGATGGGAAGCGGCTCTTCAAATCTCTTTGAAGACGAAGAAATAAAAAACTTGCTCTGGGGCGCCACGTATATTTTAATGTCTATGGCAAAAATTTCCATTATAAAATTAGTTCCATTGAAATTCCGCCGTATGGTATGTACCTACCTAGTACTATTATTTATTTTGTGCATATGGCGAGATGTTTATTTCTTTGGTCAGGCTTTACTTAGGCCTGCTGACCAGAAAAATAAAAAATAAAATTTGTTATATGGCGAGGTTTTTCTTTTGTGGTCGGGCTTTACGTGGTAGAAGCGCCCCTAGTACCGGATTTTTATTTTTCCGGTCAGGATTAACGCGGGCTCTACAACGAATCACCTTGCCTACTTACAAGACAAAATGAAGGTAGTATCAGCATCAGTCGTGTATGAAGTTGTCAATGGGGAAGTTGTGGAAGCTGGTGGTCCAGATGTCGGTGAAGGCGGTGCTGACGAGGTCGTTGATGAGCGGCCGGATCACCGCGAAGCCCGGCTTCCACGACAGGTTTATCAGCCGGTCCAGCATGCGCTCTGCGAACGAACCTATATACACATTCCACGAACTGAGGGAACAGTCTTTCTACTATGCTGAGGGGCTACAGTTAGAGGGGTTACATGGGAAACAATGAGAGCTATATGGTCCACGTCCACCACACGGGTGTTCAGTGGAGCAATCGCCGTTCATTTAACGGAGTCCCTATAGATAACGATATACAAATAGGACGGAAGTCGTTTTGATAAATATTACACTTATGGGCTCCATAGACTTTAGAGAAGTACTTTTTTTTGGTCGAAAGAAGATCCAGTCAAAGTTGGCTAAGGTTTGCAGACTGTACCAATGCAATGTGAAAAACAGAATGTCTTTCTTTACTTTCAAGACTTTCAATAAAAGAAAGTAAACTTATTTTCACACAGCAGCACGATTTCACAGTTGGTGTGGTCGAACGTACTTGTGCGTGGATATGGATCGCGATAGGATTATTCTCTTATTATTACTAGAATTGGCGCGCGCTGAGGTACACCGTCCGCGGCACCGTATCTATTGTGGTGTCACGGTACAGCACCGTGCCGTGGCGCCGCCGTGACGCTTCACGGTGGCGGCGCCCTGCCGTAGAGATAGTAGGGACGCAGCCTAGTTGGTCGAATTAACGGTTCTTGATGTATGCGGTGAACTGTCGTGTAAGTGGTGTCTTACCGAGGATGCCCCTGCCGCGCAGCAGGTTCCCCACGTGGATGTCCATGTCTCCGATGTGGTCAACTTCCACGTGCACGTCCACGCCGCCGGTGCCGTTGCGCTTGATGCGCGTGGTCTGTGAGTAGTCGCGCAGGGTCAGGTTCCAGTGCCCGGAGCGGAACACGCCCAGCCCAAACGCGTCACCCTATAACAGTAACAGTAAAGTAAGTAAGATAAATCCTTCCCATATTGCTCAAATTCAATAGAATTAAGGGCGTCGTCTGCTGCGTCGCGTCGCCCTGGACTAAGCGCCGTGATCGTGCGTGTAGCAATCCATAGATGGTTACAAAAGGAAGGTTAGAAAACAATTGATAGTGTAAGGCGATATCACCTAATATTATTAATATTATTATAATATGTAGTATAAAAAAATATATTATTCTTACACCTAGTGATGGTTACCAGAAAAAGAAAGTGGCAGCAGTCAAACAGGCTTTTTAATTTTCTGCTCAGTTCCTGTTTTTTTCTTGATTTATCTGTATTCTCATCTCCTGACACAGGCCAAGGCTTAAAAGGAGGCTTCTGTCACTATTAAGAAACTTTTTAAAATAAATATTTATTATTATTATTTATTATTATTTGCAAGCACTTCATCATCATCATCATTTCAGCCAGTAGATGTCCACTGCTGGACAAAGGCCTGCAAGCACTTGTTCTTCGTTTATTCTGGAACGTACTATTTGGTATTTAAGTGCTGCGGCCAAGTTATCTTTCTGTACGGATATTTATATCGAGCATTTTTATTTTCGATAACACTAAATTAAAAAATTTAATAACCCCCGACACTAGTGTAACTAGTATTATATTATCTGTGCCCCGACACAAAACCGTTACTTGATCCTTTCAACAACTAGAAAAGTGCTGATAATCTTCAAATGGCTGAAGATATTTTCTTGGATCATAGCTAAGAACACTCTCGATTGTTACACCTTGCAAACAAAAAAAACTAGATCAAATTCGGAGCATCCGTTTAGGAGCTACGATGCCACAGACAGACAGACAGACAGACACACACGTCAAACTTATAACACCCCTCTTTTTCGTCGGTGGTTAATAAAATAGGTAAGTAATAGGTAGGCTCTTCAAGCAGAGATCACATGCTTTAATCATCATTAAAATTTATATGTGTGTGAGAGTTCTTTAGATTTTATTGCGGTTTGATTTTACGCGCTGGCCTTAAATTCTACAAGCAGAACTTTCATTAGAAAATGATTGCCTCCTAAAACCACGTTAAACTTATAATATATAACTTCAAAGTTGAACTTGTAGGTTTCGAATTTCCAGGTGGATGCAGTCACACAGAAATACAGCTCTTGTTAGGTACCTTAAAGTCGTAGTTCCCAGATAGAGACTTCTCGGGGAAGTATTGAGAGTAGATGATCCGCTGGTTATCCCAATCCGTTCTGAAAATAAACTTTTATTAGTTTAATAACATTCAAATATAAATGTAATAAGTAGGTGGCGGTTTTGAATATGTTTTAGAAAACCATAGGAAACACGGCGACAGGCACATGTACAGGGAGCCACTAAAATAGAAAGATCTTTTAAACTTTTGAACTCCTCATACCTTCTGAAAGGAGCTACAGGACCACGATGACGGTTTGTAACTATTCGGATCCTTTGAAAATTTATGGCCGGTGACGCTCAAGTAACTTGGAGTATGAAACCAAATTCTATTTAGGGCTTACGTGGGGCTTACTTGTATTTGGTGACTAGGGATTGAGTCCAGCCCCTCTCGAAGACATCCTTGAGCGTGAGCGTGTACCCTACTCCGACGATAGACCGCTGTTGTTTCACCTCCTTCGCGAAGTGGGGGTCGAACGGCGCTACTCCCATCTCTGGGATCCCTGGAGTACAAGTAGGTAAGTATTCATGTTTTAAGGCGTTCATTTTCATTGCAATCATTTCCTTATTTGTTGTAATACACAGATTGTAATACCACCATATTAAAAGTATAATATTATTATTTATTTTGTGTCCGTTTTGCGATGTATTTTGTTTATGGATCGAATTCAATACGTTATTTTACGTTCAGACGTCGTCGTCGTCTTCGGCAAAGCTCTATACATGCTCTCATTGCATATTCAGTGCATTAAGAATACGTGGTAGCTATTGAATTCATAGAATTTGATTGATTACCTATGCGGTGTAGCTTTTATCTGTCACACAAAGCAATATTTGTAACAAGGCATTCATTAACGATGCTTTGTGCTTATTCAATGCATTCTTTATTTATCTATAGAGATGTCAAGTCAGGCTTTAACGCAACTTTATAAAAGGTAATGTAACACTCACCTACTTTAAAGTACGGTCGCAGCTTATTGAAGGCTCGTTTCACACACGAATCGAACTCCGGTGTCCGTTTCTTGCACGCTGAGAAGATTTTCTCTGAAAAAATATTTAGATAATAAATATAAAGATATACAGAAAATCTTCATAATTGACTTTGAATTTAATCGTTGGTTGAATGCTCCTTGACCTAACCTGAACTGGTCAAATACCTATAATGTATATTTTTTTTAATTATTCCCGCGATACCTCGGAATGATAGATAGATAGATAGATAGATAAATTTTTTTATTTAGCATTATTGACACACAGTACATTGAAATAATAATTAAAGGTAAAACATAACAAAGTCTGACATATTAGTCAAAAGAAAAAAAGAAAAAACAACATAAAGTAAATTAACAGAGAGAAACAGTGTGCCAAACAGTGCTAAAAAGGCCACAGCTCAGCATATGTTTTGCTAGTGTTTAGCAAAACGCTGATATTCTGCTGTGGCCTTGGGTGACAGTATACATTTTTTAAATCAAAACATACGCCCGCAAGTGTACATAGTATTATTTGTGTGTAGTGTAGATAAATAAATAAATGAATGAAAATGGTAACAAAATAAATAATGAAAGTTGTTTAGATGTGATATAGTAACAGTAGTGAATAAAAATAAATAGATAGATAACTTATGCATGAATATTTTTAATATAAAATAGAAGGAGGTAGGTAAATTAAAACAAATGATACATACAAATAAAAGGAAAAAAAAAAAAAAAAGATAAGCCACAAAACTAACGCTGGTTTATCAAAGTGCTTGATTTTCAAGTAAAAAACTTCTATAATGTTTCTTAAATGTTATTTTGGCTTGCAACTGCCTCAAAGGTGGTGGTATATTATTCCAGCATTTAGTGGCTTGGTACCGGAAACTTCCAGTGAATGCGACAGTTTTGTGTTGATATCCATCCAAGACCACGCGCCTATTAGTTCTAGTGCCGTATCTCTCATGAAAATGTGATGTTTTCAGTTTACTAAACAAGTATGTCGGTGACTTATACTTCATAACATCAAATACAAGGCTTGCCAGATGTAAATCGCGACGGGAAGTCATGTTTAACATACCAGCCTTGTTAAGGTATGGAGTGACGTGGCACCGCGGTGGAATTTTAAAGCAAAAACGACAGCAAGCGTTTTGAACTCGCTGTAAAAGACGCTTTGAACATGATTTTAAACGAGGTCCATAGAGAATATCACCATAATTAAGACGCGAGAGAACAAGTGACTCGCAAAGTGCAATGCGCACTTCCTCGCTCAGCAGATCTCTAATTTTGTACAGTATTTTAAGGCGATAAAAGCAGTTTCTAACTAAATCAAGAACATGGTTTTCAAATCGCAGGTGACTATCAATAAGTATACCCAAATTTTTGGCCTCATTGACACGCTCAATGACTTGTGTTTTAATTTTAATTACAGGGTTCAAACAAAGGACTTTATCAAGTTGGCGCTTAGTACCCAAGATTATATATTTAGATTTAGCAGGATTAAGAACTAAGGCATTTTTCTCGGACCAGTCAGATACCCGCTTCAAATCATCCTCAATTTTAGCCAGTGCTTCTGCGAAATTGTCAGGTTTGGCAGACAAGTACAGTTGGACGTCATCTGCATACAAGTGATATCTACAAAATTTTATCTCCTTTACAATGTCAGCACTGTACAGTATAAAAAGTAAAGGGCCGAGTATTGATCCCTGTGGGACTCCCCGATTAATGAGTAACCCCTTACATCCCAAGTCATCATCTTTCAAAAGAACAGGAAAATTGAAAACTGCAAATTACTTGGGATTATTGTAGAGATTAAAATCTCAATTGTCATCCGGTTAAGAGCCGAGTTTGTGTTCAGTCAGGGGATCACATATTGTGGTTGCCTAAGAGCCCGGTGTTGGTGCAACCGATGAGATATGAGCACACGCGTTTATAATCCCGCAATGTTTGATTGTCTTCACCTTGGCCCGTGTGTGGCACTTATTATGGTAAACTTGAAATTGCAATTTCATACTATTCAGCAAGAATATTCTCCAAGGCTGACTTGACAAAGTCGAGATGAAATTTCTTAGTCCATTGCACTTTAGTCAGAGATCAGTTGATTTTGAAATGGCGTTAACACACGAATGTGTGCGTCTTACTCAATGACCACACTATATTATATTTTTACGGAATCGGTTATACTAAGTTTTTTGATTAAATGAGACTGCCAACCGAAGGCTGGCCTGTCTAAAAGGGATTATTATGTTACCATTATGTTAAAGACTAGTTAAGGCTGCTCTTGGCTGTAAAAGCAGGAAGTACTACAGCTGGAAGGAATATATTTATCGTAACATGTATTTTTAAATATTACCTAGGTAAGTCTAGTCCACGTGCTATGTTGGTAAGCACGTCAGTGTATAAATCCATTTTCCTGGATTTTCCGATTAAGCTACATCATGTCACGATTCTGATGATAACCTTTGAGGAATCGTGTGGTTGTGGTAACGGTTGAGGTTATAATATCTACTTCTAGTATTGTAAATTTAACATACAAACACACTATATGTTAAATTCTTGAACTTAGATTTGTATACTAAATTGCACTTTCCTGTGTAGGCAGTAATTTTGCAAATAGCAGTAAACACATTGCTTAACATGATAATTTAAGATGATGTGAAGTGATACGGTGCATACTGCGTACCTACGTTTTATAATTTAAGAAACGTATTTTTTTTGCGTTAAATTATGCGTTTCTTCAATTGGGTCACAGTCACATTCTCTGGTTTTATTATTTCACATTGATTGCATTAGCTCGCTGTATATTTTGTACTTTCTCATAATGTTCGAGTACCTAGGCTGTTGTGTGTGGTAACGGAACTACCTATAAATGCATGTTGCAAATAATGTACCTATGATGTAGGTAAGTAAAGGAGTTAAGCGAACCAACAAGATATTATTCCTTTAGTAGGTAGGACACTCACATAGAGTTACCATATTTCTATTTATCTTTTATTCGCATGTGAATTATCATACTTCTATTATTTTCCTAATTAAATGTCCTGTGTTGTTTGCGAACCGGTTTAAAGTCAATATTGACTATTCAATTACTATTTAACCTTGTGTACCTATACCATTCTCGAAATTAGCTTAAAATAGATTTTGGAATAAGTATACCTACAGCAGAGTTAGCTTGCTTAAGCAATAACAACTGCGATCCCCATCCCGCATGTAGAATATATTAATAATATTTTTGTGAATCAAAATGGTGTAATTATATTTATTATTTATATAATAATATGTTCTTTATCATAGCTGTAGACTTCAATGTACAAAAAAAAAGAAATGAAATAACTTTATTTGCATTATACGAGTATAATATGTATCTATGTATAAAAAACTATTGCTGTTCGTTAGTCTCGCTAAAACTTAAGAACGGCTGGGCCATGTAAGCTGATTTTGGTTTTAAAAATTTGATCTCAGTCCAGGGAAAGTTAAACGGCCAGAAAATATATTTATTTATAATAATGGAAAGTATATTTTTTACCGAGAGAAACGGTGCGGGTGCACACTATAAGTAGTCGCAATATCCAATCCAACCAAGCAACGGAAGGGAATACGGAAGAGGTATTAGTGCAGCGGTGGATTGTTAAGCAGTTGTCGCTTTACAAAATTGCAATAACTAGGCCTTATAATATACATACATACCTACAATGTTGACAATATTTTACGCTGCGCATTGTACGCAACTTTATATTACTTCATGAGTATATTTTTGCGGAATGCATTTTCTGGTCCTTTACGAGAGCAATTAAAATTATTTTGTTACGAATGTTACGATATGAATGCTTTGTGTTTCATTATCATTAATAATATCTTATTATGTAAGTAGGTAATTGATTGTTGGGGAACAACATTTAATGATAATTTTAAATTGATTTGTATTGTGAACGATACTTTCTTCAGTTCACAAGCTAATTAGTTAGACTGGTTACCTACTGAAAATTTTAAAATGTGTTAAATCAGTTCGTATGTTAGACTGGCACAAGCAACGGATTTGGCTAAACTTTCGTTTTCAGATGCCTATAGAAGAAAATAATTTAATATTTTACATTCATTATTATTATTATTATAATTCGTCTGCGCAATGAAATTTATTAAATAAATAAATAATAGTGTAATGATGCTATTGAATAGTGTAATGATGCTATTGATTATTAATTTGTCATCTCTCGCCTCAGGTTCCATCATTCTATCTAGCAATGCCTTTTGTTAGAAACTTTTATAAACGGTCTCTATCCATGCGACTTTAAATGTGTTGTTTGTTAAATTGTTGCCTCAATGTTGATAATAATTGCATAACTTTATACAAGTCAAGTTGCCAGAATATGCTTATGTAATAGCAGAATCCGGGTCGTGAATTTACTTATTTAATCGCAGCCTCAACTCATTTGTATACGAGATCAAGGTAAACCATGTATATTACCTATATATTTTTTAAAACAAGTACCTATAACTAGATTTTTTTTTAATTGTTCATGTATATGGGATCGACCTTTTAGAAGTGATAAGTTGAAACTGGCGAAAAATAGAGATACTGCTCTAAATAAAAAAACGTGCGATAGCTCATTCGATACGGAATGATATCTAGAAAAATGTATCGGAAGCGTTTATTAGCACACAAAAAATTGCAAAGTTATAAACGAATTAAGTAAAAAGTAAAAAGCTGGGTTTGCAAAAAGCTGGGTTTGTAGGTTGTAACAATAATATTATCGACAAAGCAGCATGGCTCAAATAACAATTTCAAACATAAAATTGCAATAATAATGTGTCAATTTATTTTTACAAGTTGCTTGCTTAGTGTAGGTTTCGAGTTTAACCTATCTCACAACCGCCTTAGGCTCCCACATGGCTCCAATAACGAATACATCCGTAGATTGTAGCCGGGCCCAACGGCTTTACGTGGCTTCCGAAGCACGGAATTTTTTTTCTTTTCGAACAATCAGGTGATTCAACCCGCAATGTCCTAAACCAACTGAGAAAAGTCTCACAAATTTGATATTTGTTCGACAAGTCCCCACAGCGATTCGAACCCGGAACCTCCGTAACGTCAGGCGAGCTTTTGACCACTCGACCACGGAGGCTTTACAAAGTACATTGTATATGTCACCGTAAGATTATAAATACCGTTAGATTACAATCTATCTCGCGAGATTGTAAACTATCGAAAAATTGTGAACCAAACATACTGATTACAATTTAACAGATTATTGTTCGATAGATTGTAATCTATCGAAATTAAACCATCAAATTGTGAAATGGCATAGGATGGAAAGCATCTCGCGCGCTGATTGGTTGATCGTCATATTTTGCTCTGCGCCGCCATATTTGTTTGTTTTTTCGTTTATTATCTAATGTAAACAATCTGTGTTTAAGTGAATTTCAATTAATTTCGTGTTGAAAATAACTCACTGCTTTATAATAAGTTCTATGAAATTATTGTGGAAGTAAAATGAATCCATGAAAAATCGAAGAATAGTAGTTTGAATGATAAATGAGTTAGTGTTAGTCTCCAAAAATATACCATAATATGATGTCAAAATTACTGATTATCTACTAAATCTATACTAATATTATAAAGAGGAAAGGTTTGATTGTTTTTTTGTTTGTTTGTTTGTTTGCATCGAATAGGCTCCGAAACTACTGAACCGATTTCAAAAATTCTTTCACTGTTGGGAAGCTCCATTCACCCTGAGTAACATAGGCTATATTTTATTTTCAAAAAATTAGGGATCCTTACTAAAACTTCAATAATGTAACCCAAGGTGTGAAAAAAATACGTAAAATATTCCTAATAATTGAAAATACTCCGAAAGTACTGAACCGATTTTAGTGAAACTTGGCACAAAGTTTGAATACACCTTAGGAAAAAACATAGGCTACAATTTACCGCGGGAAATTTTCTCATTCCCACGGGAAAAATTGTTAAAGCGGGCGGAGTTGGCACAAATACAGAATAGACCTTGCGGAAGAACATAGGCTAACTTTTACCGCGGGAAAATTCCTCATTCCCACGGGAAAAACTATTAACGCGTGCGGAGCCGCGGCGGGAAGCTAGTAATAGATAAATACTTGATGTCACAATTCTTGAAGTGCATTAATTTTATTCAACTGACGCCTATGTTTTATTCCCAACTGTATGGACATAGAACGGCCTGCTGTAAGACCGACCAATCAGGAACAGCCTTTGGACAGTTGACAATTTAACGCGCGACAGATTGTGATTCAACAGTTTCACTTCGATAGATCACAATCTACCGAAAATTAATGCGTTCAATTGTAATCAGTACGTTTAGTTCACAATCTTTCGACAGTTTACAATCACGCGAGTTAAATTGTAATCTAACGGTATTTACAATTTTACGGTGACATATATACATTTAAGTAGCTCATAAAACGAGCTCTATTTAAGTTTATTTTATATCGAAGAATTTTTTCAAACTATGATGGAGTGGTACAAAGAGTAGTTAATCATCACAAGCACATTAATTTGTTTCGTATATATCGGTGAAAACTTTGGGCCCACCCTCTATAAAACGCCTGATCTAAAGCCCAGGAAGATTATTAGGTTGTAGCCAATTTCGCATTTTTCTGGTTAATTAGTTAATAATTGCCTGTACTACATACTTGATATAACGAATTCTATTTTAATAGTATACCTATAGGTAGAGGTACATACACAAAAGCACACTAGTTTTAGGTCAACGCTAAACTGTCTACTTTACTTACCAATATCGGCCGCTTCGTGTTCTGTCCTTGTCAACTGCAAACAACCAACCACAATGGCACTAATGGTCAAAATTTGTCCAGGCGAATGCATTTTTGATGCACTCCACACTTATCTGCATAAAATTTACTTGTCCGATTTTAAGTCGGATGTGTATAATGAACAATTTAAGGAATTTTATTATGTAAGTTTTAAGCTAGATGTTTATCAGGTATTCTAAAATAGATACAGTCGACCGGTACAATTGCATTGGAAGTGTTGAGACAGTATGGCATTCAGACGCACGCGCAGCGTTCGCGGATCGAAAGTGCAGACCCCTTCCCTGAGCAGCTTGCGACACCTGACGAGCGATGGAACGAACGGCGACCTTTCCACTTCTGTCTAGTTGCAGGACATGCGAGAACATGATATCACTCACATATTTAGCATAACTACGTCAAGTAGTTGAAAAATATGTGTGAGGTTCCACGTGCAAAGGTATCTTATGGCGGGTTTTAGTATAAAGATAATCTTTTTGGATTTGAATAGCTTATTAGTTGCTGATTACAGGGATATGCGTAACTCAATACCGACCATAAGGTACCTTTGCATGTGTGTAGAACGTCACATATACTCGTAACTCGTAATCTACATTGGTACGTACATATAATATCGAATATTGTACGACAATGTAAGGTTTTTAAATCCGCCGCCGTTCTTAGTTGTGTTGTTGAATTATAAAAGTATCTAATAAAATGTGGATCTACTCGTAGATGTGGCAGTTATCCTACGTTGCAAATGAAACATATTTAATTTAGTTTTTTTTTTATTTGCTGACAAAATATACACCACAACACAACTCAACAATGTCAATGCAACGGGTCGCAACGCAACGGGACAACAATTACGGCAAAAACATAGTTGCACTAACACACATTTTCACGGGTTTTCTCCACGATTTCGTAAGACTTAGAAAGAGGGTAGACAGATATGTTTGCCCTTAGAAGAGGAAATAAGTTTCTGCAGTCCTACCCGCCGCTTCACCAGTTCTGCCGTGACCATGATCGATGTAACTCGGTCGAAATATCGGTAAGCTCAATTTAAAACGAAATCGTGGAGAAAACCCGTGAAAATGTGTGTTAGTGCAGTTAACAACCGCGAAAATCTAAGAATGTTCAAAAACATAGTTGTTTGGTAAAGCAAAATGATATATTGCAATGCAAATTAATTGTAATAGCAATACGTTCATTTCAAACGTAGGACAGTTTTTATCAGAATGCATTGAATTTTCTGAGAAAAAATCAGTATAGTTTAAGTTTATCAGCAACTTAATTGACTCCACGTCAATTGCACTTTACACTAAATTATAAATAAATTTACCAATGTATATATCTTTATTTCAGGGTAGGCTCGAGTCCCTCGGTGGGGACTGTGAACTGTTAACACACATATTATGTTATTATTGTAAGGAAGTTAAAATGTTCGGTTACATCATGAATGAGCCATCTTTGGCGGCCACCAGGCGCGTTTGATGGGGCCTTGCCTCATTGGGTTACGTAGATCTAATGTCTCTACATGCAACAGCGTGTGATAATCGCGATATATGACCACCACTTTCTTCCATCGATCATTATTGTGTAAGATTTATTTACTTATCAGTTATTTATACTTCTACACTGTAAGACATTGGACCTCATCAGTTCATAATATTCTCGTGTTCTGATGTAACTTAGTTTTTTAAATCAGATTCACAAATATCTTTTAAATATTCCCATCAATTGCTCTAACGCCTATTTGTTTGGTAAATTCTTCTTACTTTATCATTCTATTAGCACAGGGATCATGGCCGCATTATTTTTCTTATGGAAAATAAGATGTTTGTAGATGTTTATTTGTGATGTTTTCCTGCACTAAAAATATCCCATCAGTCCCTATTAATTTAGCAAGTTTTTGAAGAGTACTTAGTCGGTGTAGCTTTATTTAAATCAAAGTTTACTAACGCCTAACATTAAAGCTTTAAAATAACATTTCAACTGCTTGAGTTCTTTAATTTATTCAAACGAAATTCGTCAGGCGTTCATTGCTAGCACAGTGGTATTGTACATTGTGCTGATAATGTGATTATTTGATCCAGTGGTGAAATACAAAATATAGCTGATACTTATTAATGAGCGTGTTTAAAAGTAAGACATGCACGCCAAGTCGCCTTACTGGTGAATATTCGCTCTAGTGCCTATAGGTAGAATAGAGCATACATACAACTCTACGGCATTTCGAGAATTTATAACTATGTGCTTCTTTTAGAGTCGCATCACTTAGGGTGTTAACCTGTAGTGTTAACAGACTAATTGCACTTCCGTGCTTAGATGTTCTTAGAGACAATGGCGGTGCGTGTGTTCAGCTTACCCTGAACTTGACAGTATCATTTACTCTATCATGTGGTCATGCATGATGCGGGAAATTAAGGAAAAAGCTATATACTTAGAAATACTTCTTTATTTCACTTAAAATATAAACTTATTAAATACGAAATATTCCAAAATACCTAATAATAAGATTGACGCAATAAATAATAACTTTATAAACCACTTCAATGTGAAAACGATCACGTTTGAGCAACTTTTTCTTCCGCTACACTATAGAAGATCACTGAGTATGCACTACTGGTATAAATGTTTCCCTTTTCTTGGAATATTATCATATTTTGTACATTTAACATGATTTTAGAGTTACAAATATTATAATACTATAACTTACTTACCTACCTATAAATTATGTTTGAGATTGAGATATGCAACCAAGCAACAAGATTTATTATGTGATGATGACGGTAATTATCAAGTACAAAATGATGATGATTCAATGTTAATGAGAGGATGATACAATGGCTTAATTAATAGGGATTACTTTTTAAAGAAGGATGTCGTAAAGGATGTGATTGGTAATTTCCAGATGTGGTTATTGAGCGTGAGAACGAAAAGTAATTATAAAATGATGTAAAAATGAAAGATTTGACGCAAAAAGTTGAAAATAAATAAAATGAAATGACCCAAAATGGTTGAAGTAGAATTGAATATGATTTTGATGATTTAATGTGTCATTTTATTAACTACACTAGAGGCACATCTATAGATGTAGCACTAGCACCAAACAGCACCGTCTTAGCCATAATGATACTTATAATAACTAACAGATTACAAAATCGATCCATAATAATAATAAGTGAGCGAGTGAGCAAATCTTCGAACGACGAAATTGTTGATAGAACTGTCAAAAGAGTTTTTACTTAGGCATACTACTTTAAAATTAGCAACTTTTTCATAACTTTATTTAGTTACAAAGACACAAATGTACAATCAATAAATAACAGAAACAAATAAAATAAATAAAAAGTATAAACAAAACATCAACAATTATCAAACAAACCGCCCCGAATCGTGCCCAGCGGGAATGTTCCCATCACACTGGCGGCGTTTCCACGTTGTATCGCCAGTGAGATGTGCTGCCGCAAGAACGATTCGGCACGGGGGTCACGCACGGGTAGCTTTTCGTAGACGCTGCCCTAGCTCCCTTACAACTTACTTTAAAATTGGTAGATCCAAAGAATTCGACTTTAAATATTTTATACCCAAAGATCTTATCATCAATGCAATAAATTAATACGAAAAAAGAGATGGTGGATCGATTTTGAAACCATAGTCAAGGGAGTAATTGTTTAGTCGACAATCCAGTCATCGTAAGGTATGTGCTCCAGGATCCTCTCCAGGAACCTGGACATCTTCTCGGCGAGGTCCCTCTTCAGCTGAGGCTTCATTTCCTTCAGCAACTCCTGGGCGTTAGTGTTGATGAACAGATTCAGTGCTGCTTCTGAAATTGTACCAAATATTGGAATGAAACAAGGCACATGCTTTTATCGGGTTTCCTGGGTAGAAATTGCTACCTTACGCCTTTTGTACAGAAGCCAGCATATGCGGTTGGACATTCGCATTACGAAGTTCACCCCTACCGCCACGGAATACGGGCTCTCTCAAGGTCAATATGTCCAGCCGCATGTGCTGACTATAACTGGCTATTGTACATCTGTGTTATTGTAAGTTGTGTTTTCTTGTATATTTTTGTGCGCAATAAAGCATATTCTATTCTATTATCGTGTCCTCTTAAAAATCATCTAAATTCAAATTTATCACCACGTAATAAAATGAAAACAAATCCTTTATTTACAGTGGGATATTATCAGATATCTTATCAATTACACTCACGTTATAATATAATGTCTGTTTAAATTTAAAAAATAAAGTTTACTTACGTAATACGGAGTTGCTGTTCTGGAGGTTTTCAACTCCCATTTGGATTTCCTTGACGGAAAAGTCTAGTTTCAGTTGTTGCAGCTTCAGATATGTTCGACCGTCACGTTCGTAGGGAGCACCGCGGAAGTACACTTTGGCTTTTACACCGTCTGTAACAATTAAATCACAATTTAGAAGCAGCAGCACCACCTTTTTTAGCAGTACCTGTTGTGTCCTCTTCTTCTTTGTGCCTGTATTTTTGTATTTTCTTGTGTACAATAAATATTAAATAAATAAATAATAAATAAATAGAAAGAAACCAATAAATGAAAGAATATGATCAGATTGGTCACTTGGAATTGATGGGTAGGAGTCAAATATACATAATATAGAAGTAGATGGATGGTAACATAGAAGCTAGAGATAGAAGCCATTGTGTTTACCCCTAGCAACGTTCTTATGAAGAAATTAGAAAAGATTTGAATAAACAAAAAATGTTTTGCTAGGATTTGATAAAATAAAACGATTAGAAGGAAGTCAAGATTGTTGCATTTTACATGTTAGCTTCCATTTTCCAAAATCCAGTGGAACATTTATAAGACGAATATCGAAGAATTGGTTCTCCTTACCATACTCTCCCCAGTAATCGCCACCTCCAGAAGCACGAACTAAGAGCAGTACTCCGGAAGACCGGTAGCGGGCTTGTGCGCTGATGTGGGGCCCGAATAGTGTCAGCTGGAACTGATGGGTTTCCAGGTCAGATCTGCAAAAGACACAAACTGACTTTAGAACAAGTAAATGTCGAGCAGGGATGCAGTGAATCTTTCTGAAAATCCTTGGAAACTATGATTATTATCATAATAATTTCAGCTCACTGAAAGACTTCCACTTCTTGGACACATTAACGCAACCCATTCTTTTCAGTCCCATTTATCAAATAGTAGCCCAATCAATACTAGACCAGTGACAGAGAGGAAGGATCTGGAGTCCTAAAATACAGGCTCCAGCTCCGGCTTTGTTTAGGTTCCAGCTACCTAACAAATGATAAATTATTATATTACGTACAGTAGATCTTAAGTATTGTTTAGGGAAAGAAAATACATACAATTCCATCTTAATTTTCAATGGTCTCTCTGAAGAATATCTACAACTACTGAGATCAGATTTCAAGTAGGTACTGATCGTTTTAGATATTCTTCAGATAGACTTTAAGGGTAAATTAATTAATAGAAAAATAATCATCATCATCATCATCTCAGCCGAAAGACGTCCACTGCTGGACAAAGGCCTCCCCCAAGGATCTCCACAATGATCGGTCCTGCGCTGCCCGCATCCAGCGGCTTCCCGCGACCCTCACCAGATCGTCGGTCCACCTCGTGGGGGGCCACAAAAAATAAAAAAAATAAAAAATAAAATAAAAAAATAAAAAAAAGGCCATAGAAAAATAAAATAAAATAAATCTATTCTTGAGAATCTGATACAATTTTTAAGGTTCATCCTGACTTTGTGTGTTGTAATAGAAATGGCAAAAGATTTCCGCAATATCTCGTGGCTGATGAGGTGATACTCCGCTTTGTCACAAATGACTACCTAAGTGTTTAAGCTGCATCATGTACCTCGTTAATCTTTTGTATGGCAAGTGACAAGTCATAAACGTTCGATGGTTAAAAGGTCAATGTCATACCGTTGCTTTTATACAAAAGCCAGTGTTTTCTTCGACCATTGGCTTTGAACGTGAGGGGAATACATTACCAGCGTAATTTGTAATCATCATTACCAACTTCTAACAGTAAAGTGTACGATGCCTAAAATATTCTGCTAACAGGTGTGTAGCTGAATCTATTATTGCTATTCGTGAATTATCGCTGGCTATTTTTAGTTGTTTTTTTCAAAGAGATACTCATTATACTATGATACTCATTCAATTGATAGGAATTAAAGGCAATTTTGATTTTCATCACGTTGCGTTGTTTTAAAACGGATTTTGGGAGTTATGTAAATGACCTGAATGTTTTATGACGTTAATGTGTTCTCTGAATTTTCCATCAGAAGGAATACTGACTTTCTTTTTTAATTGACTTACGCTTGTGTCGCAAAACCAACGTATCAACAAGATTTCCCGGACCTGCGCGGGAGCAAGAGCTCTAGAATACCTTAAGATATTATTTTGCCGGATTTCTCGCAGCTTTTTAACTGATAAATTTGAGATAATCTATAGTCACAATTTTTCACGCTACACTTACGTAATAATTGGTAAACATAGCACTATTGTCTTAGTTTTTTTTCCATTTCTACTACTTTACTATCTTTCTATGAACACTTTCTAGATTCTCATTAAACATAATGGAATGCAGAAATACAGATTACCTTGTAAGTTAATTTCCGTCATTACTAGCATTATTTACGTAAAGAAATGTAAAGAAGTTGCGTGATGAAAGAAACCACAGTTCTGCGAAAACGGCGTCACGATCATGATAGTCCGTTAACAGGTGTTATGAAGTCTAGGTTTCAATCTAGCTATCTAGCTGAACAATAGGTAGAACTAGAATGTCCATTGTTATATTTCCTTGTATGCAACGATTTTGGTGTGATAAATAGCTACTAGCGCATCGTATGATCTTTGTAGTAGTAAGTATTATTGTATAACATGTTACGTCTCATGTTTGTTAGATCTTTTAAAATTGTATCTAGACCGCAACACAATTACGCTTTGAGAAGTTGACCGTGTTTAATTTAAAAGGTGGCAATTATAGTCATAATATGTTATTAATAGTAAGTAAGTATATTTACGAAAAAAGAGCTTCATATATTCCGTATTTAGTGTAGATAAAACTTGCAGTGTTTATATCGCCTGCTAAGCGTAGGGATTAAGACAAGGCATTCCTTTCATAGTACGAGTACAAACGTGGTCTATGTCTTAATTCATTAGTGGACTGTAGGTACGGTCAGTTGTAGTAACGAAGTCAGTTGTAGTTAGAAGAAAAGTAGAAAAGAAAAGCTTCTAGGCCCGGTAGCATGAAGCAACGTGACAAGAAATTATCTCACATTATACTGTTAAAATTCCGTGAGAAACCCGCCTTATTGGAATTTCTTCTATAAGAGTACTCTCACGACAAAAAATGACTGCGTATATTGATGTGATTGATAATTGCATTAGTATTTAACAGTATTTTAATGCTATCTCTCCTCCCGCAGCTATTGAAAATACTTTTTTGCTTAGCGGCGAGCGCCTATATTTGGAGTATTTACTACTCAAAGGGCGTTGAACTTCATGCCACCTAGCTAGGTAAGTATACATAATATATCTTACCTGACATTGGTGATAGTCATGTTGGAGACCCCGGTAGCGCGGATATCCTTGAAGGTGGCGCGGTATCCGTCTGGTCCTCCGCCCAGGGCGATCGACAGCTCGTCTATCACGATTGGCTCCGCCTGATGATATCCGATAAATTAACATTTTAAATTGAACTATCTAAAAAATATAAAGCCCGAACATAAAAATAAAAAGCCTCGCCATATTGCAGAATTTCAATGGAACTAATTTTATTACTGAAATTGTTGCCATAAACAGAAATATACACGCGGCGCCCCCAGAGCAGGTTTTTTATTTCTCTGGTTAGGCTTTATCTTGTCTATCTATTCTATATTATTTATCTATATCCATAATCTATAGGTACATTATAATAAAATTGTAGCGGTCAAATATCTGTACATAGTCAGGGGATGTAAGAACAGAAATAGAACAAATCCAGATATTTTTGTTTCTTTGCCCGTTTGTACGGGCAAATCTCCGAAACTCCTGGACCGATTTATATCCCCGTTCAACATCTTAGATTTTTACAACGGAGAAATATCTCATTCCTACGGAAAAAAACGAAAAGAAAACTAAATATAAAAATAATATTTAATCGAAACTTAACTTTTATTGGCTTTATTTATTGAAATTAAGCTGAATTAAGGTACTAAAAATTAAGCGAAATTATAACACAAACAGGTGTTTGTCCAGTAGTAGGATATGATTACAAGCTATCCAACTTTGCAAATGTGATATCCCTAAAATGCAAAGTAGTATCATCAAGATACATCATGATTATAAAGTTCGCTGTCCTGTGCCTTTTTTGATATTAATTTATTCATCAGTAACGACCTGAACATTTTTTCCGCATTCTTTAGGTACATCAGGTACCGTTAAAATGATTGGGTGATTAAAGTATTTATTGATGTTTATAAGACATTAAAGTTAACTTGTCAACTTACAATAAGAGATGGGAAAATACCGGTGAAGTATAATAATCTTTAGCAATTCAGTAGTATCTTGCTTCGTAAGTTGTAGGTAGTATTATTTGTATGTGTTAATATTCATTCATACCACGATACGTAACAGTTACGTCACAAACATATCACGTTACAATAACCTTAGATTTTAAATTTAAACCTTGTTTCATTACGTGTCCAATGTCCATGACACTGGCTTCAATGCCGCGTTGAATATGTAAAGTTTCTTCTTCAAACTAAAGAGCGACACTCATCGTAATCGTAAACTCTACACTGTTCCGCTGTTCTATTCTTTTTTAAATTAAATTCGTCTCTTTTATTTATGGCACTAGTTATACTTTGTGCCAGTGTCAAGATTATTACCTCCTCGATGCCGAACTCCGGCGCTCCGCCCTTGAGGTACTCGACCAGGCTGTTGAAGCTGCGCAGGAGACAAGCATCTACGTTGGGGTCCTGTCGCGAACATCGCCCACCGAACATGTCTGCAACGATAAAACATATTATGTAACTAAACTATTGATACTGTTGCTTGCTTACTTATAACAACACTAAAATTTAGTTATTCAATAACATTTCCTGCCAAACTTCGCCGATTCTCAAACTTTTCAAATTTCGAAAATTATAAAGTATAGCTTGACTGAATTCTAGAATAAACCCATTCCAGTTTATTTACGCCTTACTATTTTGTCATGAATTATTTTTCAGTGTTCAACATTATGTCACTCGTAAAAATAAAGTAATAAAGACAATTTAACAAGCTGTTTGCAGTTCATAAAAGGAATTTGGCACATTTTGTATTTCTTTGTGCGCAGTGATTCATGGCGTGAGGAAGAGTCAATATGCCATTTGCGTGATGTCCTTTATGTTGAAAATTTTATTTGTCAACCAATAAGTACGAATTGCCGTGTGTATGTATTTTTAACAAAGAACGGGTCAACGGTCAGCTGAGTTGAATTTATTCCTTCCTTTTGTGCTTTATCATCATCATCATTGGTCTTACTGATGACTTAAAGGGTGGGTGCCGTGCTGGAAGTGCCTTTAAGACCGTTTATATTTAGCGCAGGACGAAAAAAAATTTAAAAAGGAAATATAGCGATTGATAAAAAAAAGAAAATGAAATGAAAATAAGTAGTTTTATTCCAGACCGTGATCCATAAGTAACAAGGAACATACAAACATACATACATTTCTGGTTTGGCTAAAAGTATTATCAAAATGTTTTTTAGTAACTGTTGATATAGAAAATCTTTATAACGATTTGGGAAACATGTTTGTCGACAAAACAAGGTAAGTCGTCGGTCGTCATTATGTAGGTAGAGCTAGGTATTTGTGTGTTAGGAATTCGTTGAAGAATCATGTGAATTATAATTGTAATTTGTATCTAGATCCATATACACCCGCTTCGAAACAAGTGCATTTTTTAAAGCTATCGATTTCACTTTTCCAATGTCTCTATGCATCACACATTTCTGTGACAGAGGCTCTATCCAATAAATTTATTGACATGCTAGTCAAGTGTGACTAACGGTAGTCGCGACATTGGCCAGGTGAAAACAATACTTGTGATAGGAGCGATGAGATATTACCGCCACAATGCAACATGGGAAGACACGGGGCCTTCAGTGTATGTATGATTTGTATGAGAATAATGAAGAGAATACGTGAAGGCGATTAGAGGCTATTGATTGCTTTGTGTTTGGCACGTAGGTAATTAGTCAGTTATTGTTTTTATACTGCGCTTTTCGGTCTCTTAGAATGTATTTATTTAACGATTTTTAGATAAATATATAAACGTTGTTTATTTTGCAATTAACCTTTGTGTACAAATGGCCTATGACGACTGATAAACACTATGGTTCTTATTTTTCTTATAATCCTCAATTACTAATAAAGCGGAAGACTTTTCACAATAATAATAATAACAAATGAATCGTAAAAAGAAGCAAGAGTGCTTAGCGAAATGTTTATATTTATGTCTAACGATACTGCAATCATTAGAAATGGCGTCATTACTTCAGGTTGCGGTTGAAATAAAAAGTTCTCGAGTGGTTAGCTGCGCTTGCGACTTGCATGCTGCGGAGTGAGCAGTACCGCATCTTACTATGGGTATGAATTACCGCGGATGCAGATTTTTTAGCTTATTTTTGGTTATCAAGTGCAATTACCACAAGTAACTGTACTTTTTATTGCTAAAAGAATCGTAAAGTTTTCTAGCACAGCAGAAGTTAACAGTACAACAACAGAAGAGTTAGATGGGTCTTATTATAAGCATGTACAGTCGTGGATTTCCACTGTATATTTAATTAGTTGCTTCTAATTCTATATAATTGTGTGCGCCTGTTGAAAATAAATGAATATTTTTAATGTAGAGTTCGTATTAAAAAGACCAAGTCAAAAGCGGATCAGTTTTTATGACCGTTGCGCGTTTGAAAAGAGAATCAATATACAGTTTGATCAGGGGTATCGACGTGTTTAACAGTAAATGGTTTTTGCGAGCCTGCGGCGCCCGCGCACTCTCCGCAGCACCGGCCGTCGACCTGCGCGCGCACCTGACCTGACCACTTCCATCTACGGACTCTTCGAGAAAGGATGCTCTGGTGGTCTAAAAAAACAAGGTCTTCTACTCAGTCTGTCAAACTTGAATCAAGCCTACGTCATCATGCTGTTCATCCTTGTCGAATGCGTATTATTCGACAAGGATGAACAGCAGATGACGTAGGCTTGTGTCAAGTCACGTGGTCGGAGTGTTAGACCTTGTCTTTTTAGACATGTTTTTTTAGATCTGTACAAGATTTGATGGCAATCGCCGTTATCAATGATTAGGTACTTAAAAATTCCAGGCAAATTCCACAAAAGACCGCACATTTTGCTTTGCTGAACTCGCCACTAAACTTAACTAAGTGATGTAAAATGAATGTCCAAAAGTGAAATAAATGATTTGAATTTGAATTTGAATGAAATTATGCTCGCTGGTAAGCGCCCCATTACTACCAAGCGGACAGAATTTATTTCTTTTTTTTAGTTCGAAAATTTCTACAAGTGTCACCAACTTATGTGTGAAGTGGTCAGAATTGGTACTAACTCCGCTATGTGGACGTCAAGTATGAATACCTAAAAGCGATTGGACAATTTCACATCGCTACTAGCGCCGCCCTTCAGCTCACAGATAAGTTGGTTGATCTGTAGAATATTTGTATTGTATTGTAATACGAAAATATTTCGAAGCAAAGAAATAAAAAATCTTTCATGGTGTCTATTAGAAATAACAGTTATATGCTATTACTGAACCTGCTAGCCTACGGCTTTCTCGGTGGTAGGTAGTTATCATGTAATTATATTCTTAGCAGCTGTGGAAAAGATGCTAAAAAGAAGATTCATCGAAAATAGCTTATGGTAACTTGCCCTGACAAAAAAATAAAATGACGAAAATGTAACAGCTTTCATTCATAAACAAGTTTCAAAATATTTGTGTTTTAAACTACTTCTATGTCACCTTTAGGGTTAATTATCGATTTACTAAAGCTGACATAGTATCGGTTATCATCATTATTGTTTTAAATATAGACCGAAGTCTAACTAGTAATAGACTTCTACTGAATAGTGTAGATCGACAAGAAGGTCAAGAAAATCTACCTAGATTATAATTCACCAAGTTGAAGTTGAAACTAGGCATAGTAGGTGGCAACTTTGTTAATTGCTTGCTCTAGACTAGTTTGACTGACCTAGGACGCAAAATACCTAATAAGTTCGGAATAATTACAAAAACTGTGTTATGCAATACGTTCTTAGAACTCGTGTTATGATTTCGAAACCGTTTTGTCGAAAATATGTACGTATACAATAATCAAAATGAATTCCCGAAATGTAAAATAATACGTCTGCGATATAATTATTTAATGTATTATTCTTGTTTACGCTGTTGTCAGATTTTCATAAAGCGGGCGGAGCAGTGGTAAAAAGCTAGTAAGCTATAAATATTAATGTAAATAGCTTATTATACTTATCAATAGTTCGTTTACTTTTATGACTAACTTACTACAAGATGGAATTGATTTAATCGAAAATATTTAATGTACAATTTTTGGCTACGTCTCGCCCCAATGCAGTGCAGTCCTACCACTGAAAAATTAATGAGACCTTTTTAACAGCACGTTGATTCTTTTCTTAATTAAGTGGCCGATAGCTCGTGCTACAAAATCGGCGTATCAAAAAGCGATCTTTTGAAAAAGTAGAGAAGTAAGCAAAGAAGTTTTATTATACATACACTCCTATAGATACAGAGACGTGTAGAGTATAGTTAGGCTTATTAGTACATAATGTGCATTTGTACCTGTCCTAAATTATTATGTTGGTAAATATGACATGATAACAACGAACCGTTTAGTTCGCCAACAGCTTATTTGCCGGTAAACACAGTTGTGCGTAGAGACACGTCGGTAAGCAAAGCTCGCGTGTCCACACAATTTTGTTGATAATAGCCTATTGATTACATGCTCACTATTCAGTAGTTCCGCTTAGTACTTAGTCACACGCAAGTGAGCACGCACAGAGAGGGGTTAGCTTCATATTATTATGCCCCCTATGGTCCCGTATTACGCCGATTTTTTTCTAGTTTACTTGATTCGTCGTATTTCTCGACACAAGCATAGGTCAATTCATTTATTTTTTATTATTTTAATATTTTTTTGCAGTTCTTGGCTCCTTTCTCACTCTCCCGGATTTCATATCCACCCAAGTAGATTTAAAAGGTACCAATTCGGTGCATAAAAAAGTCCTGTCCTTTTTATGCCTTCAGTAATACCTATATTAAATAACTAACTAAAATTAAAAATATATTTTTTTTAGATTAAGCAGCAGCCCGGTAATGTATACCTCAATGCACTTAGGTAGGTAATATTTAAAAGCTCTACTAGAATCATTACTAAAGTAGGTAAGCTATATTGCTCCTGACACATTACAGCTGTCTTTCTTCTCTTTTGTACCACATTACGCAGGTACATACATAAAATTAAAGACATTTTTCTGTAAGTAAAGTGATCTCTTTTTTGCTGTGTGATAAATCAAGTGCTGGTCAGTCCCGACTCTACATTGGACGCAACAGTGAATTTTTCAGTCCGATTAGTTGGTAGAAGTATCCTTCCGTAAATATGTACAAAATGTACTGAGAACAAACAGATTTTCTCCTCAATTTTTAAATCGAAGCGATATTTTAGAATGCATATTTGTTTTTTTTTATTTACCTACAGAATGTCCCGGTTAAGTAGCGAAATTCAGAAGTACAAGTGTTTATATATTAATATAAAAACTCCGACGATCTGGGTACCTCCTCCTTTTTAAGCCCCGACTTTCGTTAGTTTTTCAAGAGGGGTGTTATAAGTTTGATGCGTGTGTGTCTGTCTGTGGCATCGTAGCTCCTAAACGGATGCGCAGATTTTAACTAGTTTTTTTGTGACAATTGAAAGTGTTCTTAGCTATCTATGGTCCAAATCAAGAATAAAACAAACGGGGTAAGCTAAATAAAACCGTTTAAAAATATCTGCAGTCATTTGAAGATTATCAGCTCTTTTCTAGTTGTTGAAAGGATCAATTAACAGTTTTGAGGGGTCTTTAAATTTTATAGTTTAATATTATTAATGACAATTGTACATTTATGGTCATGGATTTAGCAACATAGTAATGTTTATGGTGCAACAAGAATAAGGAAAAATGGCAAGGATTCCAACAAAAGTCAAGCATTGCAGCGTGAAAATAATACAAGTTGTGGTCATTAAAAACTTCTAAGAGAGACTCATAAACGCTACACTTCGCAACCAAGGAAGTTAGAAGAAAATTGAATGCTTTGTTGTTATTAACTCATCGCCTTCGCGGCTAATTTTACAAATTATAACTTGTTATGTATAGGCAAAGAGTAAAGTCAAATGGCTCAAACACAATGCCGAGCGTTATTGTTTGTTCCCAAGGTAGTTAAAGGAAACAATATTACTAGATTTTATGTACATTCAATAAGTGTGCTCTTGCTTCTAGTACCTCAGTATCAGAACCTGTTCCTGAATTTATCTCTAGATCAGAGATTGAGAACCCGGCACTTATTTAGTTTTGTTTAATTTAATTTAATCACTATGGATTAATTGAAAGTTACTACTTTAAATTGTACTGAGCAAGTAAGAACAAGTGTCGGCGATACGGAGCCGCTTGATACAGGATTGCAATAATTGCGTTGTTTAACCAAAATATTGTCGTAAACTTTTTTCTCTGAATTCCTACCAGCGCACAAGTCCGGTGAGGCTTGATTCGTCGTCATTTTTCGAAACAAGCATAGCTATAGGTCAGGAGAAAGATTGATCTAGATTATATTAAAGTCAATCTAGTGAAGTAAGTACATATGTCATACTTAGAAGTTAGACTTAAAAGTGAAATCAGACTTAACTGTAAATTGGTTTCCTGTTATAAAAAGAGTTGATTCCGAAGATGTTTTATTATTATTAGTGGATTTAATTTAACAAAATAAAATAAATTCACAATTTAAGAAAAACAAGACTGCCGCTGGATGCGGGCAGCGCAGGACCGATCGTCGTGGAGATCTTTGGGGGAGGACTTTGTCCAGCAGTGGACGTCTTTCGGCTGAAATGATGATGATGATGATGATGAAGACGGTTATTATTGTTACTTTATTGACATGTCCTTGTCATTTCCTTAGTTCTATTGGAAGGTGTTGATATTCAGATAATAAAATAACAAAGCATGGACATGAATAATAGCGCCGGCGCAGTGAAAGTGTCAAGAGGACTTTCTCGTCGTATGTTTACTTTATAAAATTATTATAATTTGAAACTAGGGAAGTGCTATTCGCACTTATGCGACATACGTGTTACAAACATAGATGATAAGTACCTACTTACGGTAGTAAGTAATTATTAAATCCATGGTTACAAATACGGAAAACGAATAATAATATGAATTTGAAAATCGGATTTTAAATTAATTTCAAGGTATTTTATGGAATGTCTTCAAGGTTTGGCTAGGTACTTATTTTTATATAAAATAATCCTTGATAAATATGTAAGAGAAAATGTCAGTAGGTTTTTGCAGATGCATTTGCTGTGCGGGAAAATGTGAAGATTAGTATTATTAAAGGAGTTATATGAATATTGTCTTATTTCTGAATCTGAAAACTACAAGAAATAGAAAAAACTACAATAAAATCCTTTGTTAAAATAGATAAGATATATTATTTGGAACTGAAACTTAAATATAAAATAACATCACTACATAGTATAAAATAAAGTCGCTTTCTCCGTCCCTATGTCCCTATGTCCCTATGTCCCTATGTCCCTTTGTACGCTTAAATCTTTAAAACTACGCAACGGATTTTGATGCGGTTTTTTTTAATAGATAGAGTGATTCAAGAGGAAGGTTTATATGTATAATACATGCATAATATACTGAAGGATAACCCACAATAACCATTTTCCCGTGCGGAGCCGGGGCGGGTCGCTAGTATTTTATAATTAACACATTATACGAGTTAATGTAAAATTAATAATGAGGAGAACATGTAAAATTATCAAAGAGGAGAACATACGAAATTGTTAATCTTTAAAACGAAGAAATGCACCAGGTTTTAATTGTGGCACAGTGACACAGAAGAATACATTTCATTCGACATCAAAATATATGCCGGTCTACCACCTACCAGTTAGTCCACTTTCTTCCAAATACTTACTCGTGTTCGATGTGCCCGACGCGACGACGGCTGCCAGTACTAGTAGCACTTGCAATTTCTCCATATTTTCGAACGTAGGTAAATTAAAAAATAATAACTTTCAAACAACGCGCTGTACCGCGATTTTTTGAAAATAGAGTTTTATATTTTTAAATAAAGAGTACTTTTGTTTTTTTTCTGGAGAGAGGCGCGCGTCCGCCGCGTGCTGCCTCGGCGGGAGCAATGGTGTCTGGTGGATGAGCCGCTCCTTTCCATCATTCGTTGACCGCAAACTGCGGCCGGTTCTGGCTGTTGTGATGTGAGGATGCCAATTGCTTTTCTTTTGTCGTCTATAAAAATGATTAAACAATTCTCAAGTGCGGCTATCCAATTGGATTTTTTTGATATTTTTTTTATGCAACATTATCAACTTCCTACTGAGTCAAAATTCTTATTTAAATACACATAGAGCCAATATAATAATATGTAACAAGACAAAAGAATAATATGAATTGAATAACATTAGCAAAAGTAAAAAAATATCTATTCCTTTATGCTTTTAAAACTTATCTATTTTGTCATAAGTAGGGCAATGAATTTATCACTACATAGTTCGTCATCATCATCAGTTAGAATATAAATGTATGATTCTGCTAATTATTATTATTTTAGAGAACTTTTGTTGCGTGAAGTATCATGCATGAAGATTCAGTAGAGTGTTGATTATTCAATAAAGTGATTATAGGTAGATTCTTAGTACTACTATACTAGGATATCGAAATGCAACCAAGTAGTACTAAAAGATTGACACAAAAAATAAACAGAAACAGAAAAAAAAAAAAACAGAAATAAATAAACTTACATAAAACAGCTATTATCGAAATGTGATTTACTTACTAATAAAACTATCATTCATTTACTTACATCGGCTAATGACATATTTTCCTAAAAAAAACCTTACATAATTCATAGAAATTAACATTAATATTGTTATGCAAAAAAACTATTTAAATTACTGTTCTTTAAATTTATCAATAGTTTAATTACTTAATCAATGTATTGTCACAGAAGAAAATAATAGTACTAACCCGGTATTGTAAAGAGAGAGAATATTAATGATCAAATGTTAAAAAACTCATCTTCATCGTAAGTAGTTTGTTGGTGTCCTCTCAGGAATGACAGCTTGTATCCGCTATTTGCCAATTCATCTATTCGCGGCAACGACAACTTTATTTCCTCTTCTACATCCACACCATTAAGTTCTTCCTGCAATTTGTATTTCAATGGCCCTTCGATAGCTCCTAATACTTGATATCTTAGTAAATTTGGTAAAATATTTATAAGAAATTCTATGATATAATCAATAGTACCAGCTCCATCGCAACGTGCTTGAATATTCCCTATATCGAAATGCATCTCTTTAAGTAGTGGTTTATTTCTAGTGTCCAGAGACTGAGCTATCTCAACTGTAGTACTGATGTATTCCACGGAGAATGAAGCAGTGCCACTGACAGATAACCAACCAGAAAATATTTCCCAAATTGTAATACCCTGAAGTTTTTGGGTTCCAATTTCAAAGTTAGCAGTGACTGTATTATTTTCCAGAACTAAAAGCATGTCTCCGATTCTATGAAAGCTGGATAAACCAGTTATCCAAGTATTTGTTAAACTGATAGTTGCATAAGTCATACCTATATCCTTTTTATCATCTAATTTGTAAGGATCGTAACCCAATTCCTTTACTTTTCTTCGGGCATCAACAAGAACCATGTCTAAAGGTGCAATACTATTAGGAAACTGTATGTCTCCAGCCAATTCTTCAATTTTTTTATCCATTTCCTCTCTAGCTTTTGTATACGTATCTCTCAGTATATGGGGCTTAATGTTTTCAAAGATGAAATGTCCAGCGTTGTTAATGAAACCTTGTAGAATATCGCCTAGTGTTCCTAAGTTCTCAAAGTTTACAACTATTTGATCAAATGAAATGTCTATATTGATGTCTTGAGTCTTTAATTTTCCATCGATCTCAACTCCGAGAGAGCCTTGAGGGGACAGCTTCAGACCTGTGATGTCGACAGTAAAGGGCCCACTCCTGGGCAATAACAATGATGAGTATCTATAGGTGCCTTTGACTTGCAGTTTATCTACTCTCATGGCGGAGTTAACCTGAAAGTATAAAATGTTAATGTCACGCACGGATGTTATAGATATAAAAGTTTCCTTTTTATTTGTGATGCAAGAATGATGATGGTATCATAGTATAAAAGAAGAAGACTGAGCCCAAAGTATACCTTATGGAAATATAATTAATCATATTATGCACACAGAAGGAAAAGCATTTACTTGAATAAATAAACAACACCCATGCTTATGAAGTCCTTGACAAGTACTCATAACTTGAATGTTTAACTAAAGCGCTATTCAAACCAAGGATGATTTAATGCCTTTTATGTGCTTCGATCTTTATGTGATTTGTTAGTAATTCTAATTTGCAAACAAATGTGCCGAAAAAAATGTTTTATACTCTACCTTCATATCTTCAAAATCAGCAGTAACATATAACAACTTCAGCTTGCTGAGTCCATGAACGTTCGTATTTTCCAAATATAATCTGTCGAAGAACGTCACAGATTTCACCATATCCGGGACGCCGTAAGGATCTGGTATATCCACTCCTGGTATGCCTTCAGGGTTAGGCTGCTTAAAGTGTTCTAACATTTTTAAAATCGTGTCACTAATTTTCTTTTCTCCTTTTTCAAGTAATTCTTCTGTAGTTGTAAACTCTTCAGGTGCAGGAGTGCTACTACTATCAAAAATATCTCCAACATCTTGTGTTGTTGTTTCATCTTCAAATTGTACATTTGGAGCACGTGCACTGGTGATGTCTTCAGATGTATAGTCATTGTCATCATCTAAAACACAAATGTTGTTTTAAACATTAAGCGCGTATAAATTATTTTTGGAGGCCTTGAATTTTTACTGTTATAGAAAATTATAAATGTAAATATATTATTCTAAAATAAATAAAAATATTCACACCTTGACTGTGGCCATATTGGCAAAGAAAAATTAATAAATAAGTTATACGACAATCGAACCACATGTTTAAATCAAAATTTAATTGGTACGTCTAATGACCTTAAAGTCCCGATATTGTATGAATAAATTAAATACAATCCGACTTTGATAAATAAGTAGATAGAGTTATTGGAGCTACTAAGTACAAAACGGTACTGGGATTTCCTTGATATTGATAAAATTCAAGTTCATTAAATTGTGACACTGAAACCACTACATAGCTTCCAAAAGACGCTGAATTTACAAGAAATAAGTATTTATTTTAACTCTGACCCTAGCAGAGCTTCTATTGCAGTTCTCAAAATCTGATAAAAATTAAATGTAGGTACTTTTTTATTATTATTTTACATTTATACCAAAACAACTGACTCTACATTTCATTAATAATATATTTCGACGATTATTTTATCTGTGAGGTTTCTTTAATAACCAAAGCCTTCGTATTTAGTTGCAGTTATCATCACAGAAGATGCGGCTGGTCACTTTGACCTAGAGACCTCCATTATTTATTACCAATAGGAGCGAATTTCTTAAAGCGACTGTCTAACTGCATGTGCTGACTATTGTACTTAAACGACGTAATTAAGTAAAAACAGCTTCCGATCAATTGTAAAATTCATCTAATATTTCATAACAATTCAAAGCACGATAATATGGAGGGACTATTATATTGGACATTTATATGCTTATAGCTGCGTAAAATTTGCTGTTTGTTCTGTTATGTATACAAGTACATTCAGAAGTGTATTTATTCTGTGGTTACGTCTAAATATTGACAGATATGATAATTATGTAAAGGCACGTGATGGTCAATTTTTTTCTAAATCATATCGATTAGCTAGCTATACTAAAAAAATGAATTTTATTTATTACCTATGCGTTTAGTAAATAGATATCAATAAAATGTTGTACTACTACACACACACCTAACAAAAATGCAAAGTTAGCAATGAACAAAACACTGATACAGCAGGAATCATCCTCAAATCGCAAAACAAATTAACTTACAATTAGCTAACGATACAAAATTGCTCGTAAAGCGAGTAAACAAGGTTCGTATCCCGATAACGAGGCGACTTGCGATGACGTATGGGAGATAAGAGGACCTATGGCCCTCGCCGACCGGGATGTGACCATGTGACCCGTCATTCATCAGAGTACCGCTGAGGATGTGGCGTCACACTGTGTTCCTGCTAGTCGCCCTCGTCACGGGTTTGGCACACTGCGATGGTGCGTTTCTGGAATCATTTGATGCATTTTGAGTGTAAACATGGAGAAATGTGAAGTGTGAAGTGCGAAATATAGAGAAATAACTGTTTGTCAAAAGTGATAAGATTGTTGTTTAGTGTTTTATAATGCTCTTTTGTGTGTTTTTATTTAGTTTTTTTTTTTCATTATATTTTGTAATTGGTGATTGAATGAGGTCCCCGTTTACCGTTTCTTGTATTGTTTGAAGCTTTAATTTCTTCTGAATTAAAATTATATTTTAGTTTAAATCTTGATTTAAGGTTCAAGTCTTTGAAACTCGTAAGAATAGGAACTGCATTGCATATTTTACATTCTTATATCGGTTGATTTTAGCGTCATAGAATTCTAATAATTATTTACAACTCAATAAGTAGTGATGTGAGATAAAAAATATTATTCATCACACATACGTTTATATTTGTTTATTGCAACTTATCTCCGCACGGATTTTCCAAAGATAGTTTGATTATGCATATTAATGGTCTTTAGGTAGGACAGAACATAATTATTTATTATACCACCTTACCTACCAAGGTGCAATAGTATCAATTTTTTTTATTCCCGCTTGAAATTTTATTTTTTTTTGCTATAAATATCCCCCTGATTCAGCATAATATTAAGTGTTCGTGAAAAGTTTCTATGGAAAGGTTGCTCAAAACCGTAGACTAAACGTCCTTTCAGAATTTTTTTAGCCATCACAGACACCTTGTATAAAACAAATATATGTTTTCCAGGTGTATCCTTCTCTCCCTCTCTGGACCCTCGCCTCGCAGCTGGCGAGAAGAAGCTCAGCGATCAGCTGCGGCTGGTCCTGGAGCACTTCAAACACCCAGACCCAGTGGGCATGCCGGGCGCCGAGATCCCCGACCCCTACTCCGTACCCGACATGAAGCAGTCTCTCAGCTTCGCCACGGTCTACTTCAAGAACGCAGCCGTCTACGGCATCAGCAAGTTCAGGATCATTTACATCAAAGCTGATATCGGGGCTATGGAGGTAACTATTGCCTGATTCAACTGATGATATACTTGCAGCCTTTTAAGTTATTGGCGGCTCTATAATTTTGACATAAGGTTTTGTATTGTATCGTAGCTTAATCTCGAAACCCACACATACGATAAGCGAGCATTTAAGTTACTGGCGGCTCAATAATTCTGACACTAGGTTTTTGTAAGCATTCAAGCTTTTTTAGGTTGTTAGATCTATGCAATCAGGATGTGTTACTCGTACAAGAGCATCAAATAAACGTACGTTCATATCAATTTATCTAAGCTACAAAATGAATTAGAAATAAAGGCCATCGCCCTGGTTTTAAGCTTCTCTTTTTTTTTATTTCGCAAGTATGATTGTTACTAAGGTATATGCATTTATTTTACAGGTCCAAGCTCAGATGGTGATTGACGCTTTGCAAACTCGAGGAAACTATACTATGTCCACTTGGCTGAACAGAGCACAGGGGCCGTTCACTGTAGACATTACTGGATTAAAGGTATTAGTTATAATATTTTAAATGTGAAAGTCTGTTTGTCCTTCTTTCACTTGAAATGGAGTGACTCGTCAACATGCTTCTTTTAAGGCTCCAGCACACCGGATGCGTATGTGTAGAAGTGTACGTACAACTGAATTGTAATATATGGAATTGTATGAAACAGGACACTTCACTTGCGTAGCATAGACGTGCGCGTAGACGTCGAGTTCCATACATTAAACAACATTAAACTCAGTGATACGTACGTACACGTCTACGCCTTCGTGTACGCATACGCATCCGGTGTGCTTCAGCCTTTACAGCAAGGCTTGAGAGAGATATAGATTATTTCTTAAGACGCAAGGTAAACATCCAAAAACTAGGAAAGACTAGTTTAAAGAAAATACGTAGGTATTCTTACATCGTCTTCCTTCATAATTAGCTCATATATACTATACATCCAAGTTGACCGAAACGTTTAATAATTTACGGAGACCGAACCGCTATCTGATAAGTAAGCAACGATCCTAGCCACAACGTCACAAAAGCTTGCAAAGTTTAAGAAGACTCTGAGCTTTAGATAAAATTAGCGTTTAACCTCGCAATTTTAACAAATTTCAGGTCACAGCACGTGCAAATTTGGGCGTAGAACGAGACGGCAAGCTTAGAGCTCAAGACATCAACATTGATCTTGGCACGAGCAGCATTAAAGTCGACTTCCAAAATCTAGGTCTCTTTGGCAGTATGTTCCAAGGAGTCATCAATTCCATAGGAAACGTAATATTTGACTCGATCAAGCCTTATATCCTTAAAGAAGCTTATGGCAAGGCGAGAGATGAAATCAACAACAAGTTGGAAGAAGTAGCTGGTGATATGCAGTTTCCTAACTCCATTTCACCCTTAGACATGGTCATCGCTGATTTGAGAAAGAAAGTACAAGCAATGGGAATGGATCCGTTCCACCTTGAAGATCATAATAAGACTGTAAACTTGTTTACAGTGACTTTGAGCAATTCATGGATAATGGGAATATCTTCTTTTCAAAGAGTGGGTAATATTACTCTCAAAATGGAGGACAACACAATGATCGCAGATTTCGAAATTGGTACTCAAAAGATTGAAGGTATCACACAGTGGGAAATATCAACGATTGGTAATTTCATGTCTAGAGCCGGTACGGCTTCCTTCTCTGCTGAATACATTAATGGAAGATTTGTATTGGCTCAGCCTTTAGACACCAGGGAGAAGCCACAGTTCAGGAGTTTGGATTTAGAGCTCGGGAACATTCAAGTGCGTTGTGATGGTGCAGGCACCTTAGACTACGTTATTGAGGCCGTCGTTAACATTCTGCCAAATCTCCTACGATACCAAATAATGGACGCGATTGAGAACCCGGTGAAGCAAATGGTGCAGCAAGAGTTAGATGAAATAAATGTAGAGGATGTTATATTAGAGCAACTGCCAAGTGTGGACAATATTGAGAAAACAGGTTTTAAATTATCCGCCCTAAAAGATAGCACTGTTGCTGAAGAACCATACGATGAAGATCAGTTCTTTGACTTTTGATATTTAAGTTTAAAATTTATTCAGTAAGTTTCATTAAATGATTAGAAGTTACTTAAATAGTTTTAGTATGTTGCATATAACAGATAAGTGTAGCAAAATAAAATAAAATAATGGTACATTTTTATTTTTGTCAACTTTAAAGCGCCACCTGAAGGCATACAGATGTATCTTTTAAATGCATAGCATTCTACAACATCGTGTCGTGAAGAATCGGATCTTTGTTATATCGGAGATATGAATGTATTACTGCCGCTGGTCAACAGATGTCGTTTAGTGTATTTACACTTTATACAATGATATTTCTATTATGTATTACTATATACATACTAACATACACTGATTACGACTATTGAGTATTTGAATTTTATAGAAGTAGTAGTAGTTTTTATCTGTCTTTTTTTATATAAAGTGTTTACGAGGGGCCAAATTGATCATTGTACCTATTCGAGGATCCGGTGAGAATCGCAAGAAGCCGCTACGTGTAGACATCGCTGGAAAAGTCATTGTGGAAATCCAAAGAGTCATTATTACACCTCAGCATTATTTCACGTCTTTGACATACTATGAGGTGATGTGAGATACCTAAGTAATTTTTTTTGTGATCAGTATTCTCAGGGATGACGACTAAGTTTGCATAAAGGAAGTAAATGACTATAATCATCTAAATCTCTAAATCAATTTTTAATAAATCGATGCCTCATAGTTTTATGTACGATTGAACATGTGAATTACTTTGCATACATTTATGCTAAAATTAGCTCTTTGAAGAAGACATAACAAACTATAATAATCAAACGGAAGTAAGTTCAAGGTTAATTAACAGAAAATTATAATCTACATTCGTAGAAACCACAGAGATAGATAGAGACAATGAAGATATAAGTAGACGGTTAATGATGTTAAAAAAACAGACACCGTTGATGGGAACGTCTCCCGAGAAAAGTTTGAATCACATAAATCAATTAGTGACATTTCTTGAATTTCTTTTTGTCATGCAGCTTTGCGTCACAATATTGATTACGAAGATTTACCACACGAGTCTTACTTAAATCATGAGATAGAATATCTTACAGATCTACTTTTCCTAACCGAACGATCTCACATCCCTTTATCTTTATTATCTTTCTGACTTCTGGATATTTGTATCCTTCTTTCTCCTACTTAATTAAAAAAAAAAGGTGTAGATACAGTAGCCAGCACATGCGGCTAGACATGTTGACCTCGAGAGCGCCCGTGTTCCGTAGCTGTAAAGGTAAATTTCGCAGTGCGAGTGACTAACCGCATGTGCTGGCTTCATTACATATTCTGTAAGTGTGTTAAATCTTTTCTTAATATACCTATCTATAGCCAATAGCACCTATAGTAGATGCGTGTGTAAACATGTGTTTTTTTATTTATATACCTTTTTTAAGAAGTTATTAGTTTATTTCCTCTGCGCTATTTATAGTCCGTGCGTCATTAGACAGACACTCTTGACATTTTTTTGGACCTAACGATTAAATTTTTATCATTTTCCTTTTATTTTTAGCCCAGTCTTTTCATGTTGTCCATGACTGCAGTCAGTATTATTTACACGACGAAATTTCATTCAATTTATAGCTTTTGGGAAATTATCCTACTGGGATCGGTCGGAGGTTGCACAGATTGTAATATGAAACAATAAATTGTGACTATTTCACGTTTGTATGAAACAGTTGACTTTATTTTCACGATTTCAGTGTTTGTCTCCCAAGTGGTTCTTATTTATAGGTAGAATAGATCCCATAAAAGATCCAAAAATAATGAAATATTACGGTGTAAAAAATAAAAAACCTTAAATTTCAATGGAACTAACTTTATGCTACAACTAGCTGTCTGCCTGCGGCTACGCTCGCGTTGTTTTTAACTATCCCATGAAAACTATTTAATTTTCCGCGATTAAAAGTATTCAAGATATTGACCGGGGATATAAGGTACCATGCAAAATTTCATTCAAATCAGTTCAACAGTTTCGGAGATTAGCCCGTACAAACAGAGAAACAAAATTAAAAAAACGGGTTATGTTCTTTATCGCTTCTTACATCCACTTGAATCGGTTTTAAGCATTTTTTTCTATGTACCTACAGGTTTTCGACCTCTACAGTTTTATTAAATAGATTGATGCATCAAAGACTAAAAGAAGGGAAGGTAGCGCCCACGAGATGAATGAGGATTTCTGTTGAAGACATTGAAGATAATGAACTTGAATGGCTCAACCTAAGGTACATTTGTTTATTTATATTGTTACGGACGTGGGGTTCGGGATTTGTAAGAAAAGCCGAATAACTTGATTTGAGAATGTATTCGACGATTAACAGGTCGCAGGTCCAATCACAACTGTAGCCAAATCGCAGGGTCGCTCGTAGTCTGTTGGTCACGCTGAGTTCGCAGGTCCCTTCAACTGATCACTCCAATCACATTGTAGCCAAATCACAGGGTCGCTCGTAGTCCGTAGGTATCGCTTAAGTCGCAGGTTTCTTCCACTGATCGCTTGTAGATCGCTTGTTGAGTTCATTTCTGAGCTACCGACATAGATATAAGTATATCGAATTTGAGTAGCGATCTCTCGAACGTTCAGCAAGTTCGTAACAATATGATAAATAGATACCTACTCATTTGATACCTTTGACTCGATCTAGGGCCATGAGATTGAACTTGAATATCTTGATAAATAATGCGTATGTCTACGTGTTCACTAGGTACAGCATAGGTATAGATGAAAAATGGATTAAATGTATACCGTCTACGAAAGTACCGTTTAACCGTCCAAATTACGCTGTTTATTTTATGTATAACTAGCTGGCCACCCACGGCAACTTTTTTTTATTTCCCGTGGTAAAAAGTATCTAAGATGTTGACCGGGTATATAAGGTACCACCATGAAAAAAAATTCATTTAAATCGGTCCAACCAACGGTTCCATAGATTAGCGTGTACAAACAGACAGACAGATATTTTTTTCAAAACTTGTATTTTTTTTTGTGAACATTTTTAGATTTTCGCGGTTCGGTAAGCTAAAACTACGTAAATCGTGGAGAAAACCCGTAAAAATGTGTGTTTGTGTGTTCAGGTAAACTCCCTTTATCACCTACAGTCGGTTTTTAGAAAAACAAATCAATGTCCAGACACGCCGATTCTTCAGTTTTATTATACATATAATGTATGTATTATATATAAGTATATTATGAATTATGTATTTGTGTTTCCGTTTTTGTGCAATAAAGAATATCTTCTTTTCATAAATCATTTCTAAACTAGCGTCTATAAAGTGAATATCGTCTACTAAGTAACCCTTATCCAGCAGTAGTTACAGGCGGGTTATAGATGCTGTTGAAACTGGCCCTACCGGTTGATATTATACTGCCAAGATTATTTTCGTCACAAAAAAAGAATAACAACGGAAATATCCGCGTGTTTTTTTGTAAATGTATCGTGTTTTTTGTATATCGGACTTGATGATGATACTAGATTGTATAAATATTCCTATAGCACCGGTTAAATAATATGAGTCAGTTTTGTTTTATAACATACTAGTCAAACCGGCACTTTACCACACTATTGTTGCCCGCGGCGCTCCGCTCGCTTGGCGTCATTACATTTTTCAGGGATCATGTTCTAAGAAAACAAGGCCTAACCATTAGACCACGTGACTGACACAAACCTACGTCATCTTGCGCTGTTCATCCTTGTCGAATGTGTGTTAGTAGACAAGGATTAACAGCGCAAAATGACGTAGGCTTGTGTCAGTCACGTGGTCTAACGGTTAGACCTTGTTTTCTTAGACCATGTCAGGGATGAAAAGTATCCTATGTTAAAGGCATTCATTCATTTCACACAGACAATGCAATGCCAGATTTATATCACCTCTCTGTTTGCGTCGGGAGTTAATAAATGCAAACTGAATTGAATTTTATACGTGTCGTTGGAACCGATCATCAAGCAAAGCAAAGCAGGCTTGCAAGTCACGTCACAAAACGCATATTATTTAGTACCTGTTTTATACTTCTTTTGTTTATTAACAAATATCGATCAATAGCCAGATATACAACTATTTTAAAAGATGACTAATATTTTTTGAATCAATTTTTAGGGTTTCGTAGCCAAATGACAAAAAACGGAACTCTTATAGATTCATCATGTCTGTCTGTCTGTCTGTCTGTCTGTCTGTCTGTCTGTCTGTCTGTCCGTCCGTCCGTATGTCACAACCACTTTATTCCGAAACTATAATACCTATACTGTTGAAACTTGGTAAGTAGATGTATTTTGTGAACCGCATTAAGATTTTCTTACAAAAATAGAAAAAAAACAATAAATTTAGGGGGTCCCCCCATACATAGAACTGAAACTCAAAAAAATTTTTTTCATCATACCCATAAATGATATTTAGGTTTCTAACAACATTTTTTTCTAAACTGAATAGTTTGCGCGAGAGACGCTTCCAAAGTGGAAAAATGTGTGTGTCCCCCCTCTAACTTCTAAAATAAGAGGATGATAAAACTAAAAAATATGTATGATGTGCATTACCATAAAAACTTCCAACGAAAATTGGTTTGAACGAGATCTAGTAAGTAGTTTTTTTTTAATACGTCATAAATCGTAAACCGCAGTTTACCTTTCACTATTATTAAAACATCGATCAAAGTCACAACGAACTACAAAAACTTTTTTTTATATTATGTTACTGGCTGCTATGGAACCCTTCATGGGCGATTCCGACTCGCACTTGGCCGCTTTTTGGATCTGGTTTTTTATGCTGCATGACCTTGTTGTTGCAAGCCTAATGTCGAATCGAAGAAGCCTTTAAGAATGCCTATACCAGTACTAGGTCTGCTAAAATAAAAGGAATTTAATTCACCAAAGTCATGCTGTAGGGCCGAATGATGTATTGAAAATATCTGAGTTGATTGAAGTGAAAAAAAAAGTAATCAGACAATAATTTAATACAGCCTTTTTATGTTGTTAACTTTATTGCTGCACAGAATTGTAACTATGTAACTAATCATTGATATTTGGAACTAGTTTCAATGTAAGTTTATACAAATTGGTGAAATAATATGTCCCTAGAGCAATGACAAATAGTAAAAAAATAAGTTTCTGTCAGAAATATAAAGAAACTAGCTTTCCGCCGAGACTTCGCCCGCGTTATCAGTTTTTCCCGTGGGAATGACGAGTTTTCCCGCGGTAAAAGGTAGACCCATTCTTTCCTAAGGTTCCTACTATCTTTGTACCTAGTTTTATCAAAGTCGGTTCCGTAGTTTCTGCGCCTACGAGTATTCAATTATTAAGAATATTTTACGTAAATTACCTTGGGTTACATTATTGCAAATTTACTAATGATCTATAAAAAAATAATTAGGTAAATATAGTTACCCGGGGATACTGAAAGAATTTTGAAATGGATTCTACTTTCGGTCGGAGCCTCTCGTCTCTATAATATTAGTATAGACTACAAAGTAATTAGTATGAACAACGCACATGATTTTATATACTGAACATAGTTGTGCCATGTTACAAATGTAAAAAAAATACTTTGCCATCATATTCAAAAGTAATTAATTTGCTATACCATATTTAGCAACAAAAATAAGTTTGTAAAACATAGAGGTTTTGCAGTTACCGTTGTTAAGCAACGGCTTAGTTAGACGCTGCTCACTGTATTTGGTTGGCAAACAAAGTTTGTAATTGCACTTTTTCATTTGAAACGTGGGTTAGTTTTTATATGATACGAGTATTAAATTGCAAACAAACTACCCATAGTAGGTTTTTAGTTCGTGCCTTTTTTCTTAGTTACAAGATAGAGATCTTTAACAACCGAACAATGTGTCGGAAAATCCAAATTTACATAGCTAATGATAACATCTACCTACATAGTATGTAATCAATTTTTTTTAAATTGTGAACTTGACATGTGACGTCACAGTGGAGGATTTAATTTTCTTATCGCTGTTTTTAAAGCTTAAAAGAAACGTGAGCATAACTTGAGCTACAACGCCAAATTGACAAACTTGAAATAAAAAATCATGCCTGCTTATACCAGAAAAAGCGAAATTGACGGTGATGGTTTGTATTTTACACTATTTTAAAAGTACGAGTAGCTTGAAATGCTTAACTTTTAATCGTGTATTTAGGATTCAAGTTCAAATCTTATTTTAGTCTTCAGGCAAAAGGCACCCGCCACCGTAATTTGTGGCAAGAGCATCGAAATAGGTATTAAAGCGTTTAAATTTCGATGGGCAATAGTGTAGATTCGTCCAGCTCGTAATATCGCTTGCTGAGCTGCGGGGAAATGGAAAGTTAAGTAAGTAAGGAAATAGTCTAAATAAAAACTATACTGCAATTTGTAAATACGAGTTGTAAGAAACTTTTAAGATGAGTTTCGCAATAGCGCTGTATTCGTGTAGCTTTCTCCGAGGCACAATTTTCCACGACCGCCAAACTTTATTGGTTTTTACTCGTAGCACTATTTTTATATCGCATTTGCCGTGAATGACTAATTTAAAGACAAAAGGACATGCAACTGCACCTGTGCTGTCCAGCGGAAAATTTTATGTTCTGATTTTCGTCATCAATGTAAGTGAACACTAAATAAAAAGAAAGAAAAACAATTATACATGTAGTTGCAGATTGTATATTACGACTAGCTTTCCGCCCGCAGCTCCGCTCACGGTAAAAAACTTTTACTACTGGACTTTTTCCGAGAAATCAATATGAATAAGAAAATTAAATTCTTAAAGATTCTTTTATTATTACATTTTGCATGAAAAATGTCAGTGTTGTATAAACTCGACTGTGGCATTGTTACTCATCGTAATGAGTACCTCTTCTTCTGCCAGTGTATGATCATTATGTGTTTTATTGTATGACGTCATACATTCTTGGTTTTTGTTCTGAAAAATACATATACCTACTTCATTTTATAATAGAGCCTAATTATCGTAAAATAATGAATTGCGTCATTAATTAGCCCCACCTGTGACTTGTGTGCTGAAAAACTAAAAGCTAAATTGAATTATTTTTAAACGTCTTCAAAAGAAGGAGAAGATTTCTTAATTGAAATGTTTATAAATTTTTATTTTCGGCCGGAACCATCCAGAACTCTTTTGGTCGTGAATCGTTTTTTAAAATTATTTTTGCATTGATTTAGTGTAGCTCCAACCAAGGTCGTGCCATATTAGTTTTATTGTAACCAATAAGGATAACTCTTTATGGACTCTAACTTAGAGTCTCTAAGGAACAGTATAGATAGGTAGATATATTTTGAAAATGTTACAGGGAACGTACAGTAATTAAATAGCTTTTCCTTTCTCCTTTCACTTTCACACACTTTATTTTTAATATTATTAAGGGTGTATTGGGATCGGCAACTATCGTATAACATAATTCAAAGCACATAAAAAGGGGTTTCATAAAACTTTTTGGTATTAGTTCAATATAGTCCTCTTTGCCAAATCAATTTTTTTATCGTAAAAAGTTTATCCATATCTGTTAAGCAGTTTTAGTGGTTTTAGCATAAGAATTAAAGGTCGGACTGACCAAATGCCAAACAGAAAAATATGGTAAGCAACGTCCATACCTTCCTACAATAATATTAGTTGAGATACAAAGAAAACTAGTACGCTCTACTGATGTATTAACAGTGATCTGCATCTCAGAAACTTCTACTATAAGATTTAATTTTAGAAATAAAATACTATGAATATATCAAAATAAGATCATAATAAAACGAAACCAGTAGGTTCTCGGCTTCCTCATACAACAAGGCTATTAGGCATAAACCACATGGAATTAGCAAAACGGATGTAAACATCACATTCATCTATTCACGTATAACAATAATCTATTAATAAATTAAGAGCGTCGTTGATATTATAGTAGTTACAATACAAATCGAAACTACTATTACGCTAGTACCTACAACCTACTATTATAAACAGTGAAATTTAACTTGTTATTTATAACAGATTGATAGTACTAATAAAATTGAACAAATTTCCGCAAGGAACATAGATTGAAAACTCAAAATTAAAATTCAATTTGTCATACAAAGTGGCCTGTCACGTGACTGAAGTTTATATGAAAAGTAAAAAATTTTTTTTGAGAATTCAACCTGTTTCTTGGGGAAAGTTTTTCAATTCCTGGAGGACTACTACTATGTTGCGAATAAACAACCAGTTAAATTTCATAATTCTGTGCTAACACGGAGTTGGATCCCATGAACTTAGATACCAATTATGTTGGCAGTTATTTTACACGCGGCGTGTTCACATTTTTTTGGCATAAATATATCCCATGTTGCAATCCAGATTATATTTGATGCCACATTTTCATTACCTACATTTCGTTCAGTCATGGTTGCGTGATTAAGAACGAAAATTCACACTTACAAATATGTTAATATCCAATAATAATTTATGATGTTTATAACAGTAGCAAGTATGATTTATTTAGCACTCTGTCAAAGAGCGAAGGAATCAAAAGATTTTGTGTAAATTCATACATCATTAGGCCATAATTCTATCTTCTTCTTCTTCTATACCATAATAAAACTGAAGAATCGGCGTGTCTGTACATTGATTTGTTTTTCAAGAAACTGATTGTAGGTGATAAAGAAAGTGTAGCTGAACACAAAAATAAAAGTTTTGATAAAATTTCCGTCTGTTTGTTTATCTGTTTGTACAAGCTAATCTCTGGAACTAATGGGCGAAATTCATGAAACTTTACAATAATATAGCTTATATATCAGAATAACACATAGGCTACTTTTTACCGCGGAAAAATATCTCATCCCACGGGAAAAAACGATTAACGCGGGTGGAGCCGCGGTGCGGAAAGCTAGTCATATAATACAATTTGGACATTGTACAAGTCAACAATTCTGGATTAACTCTTCTATAAGAAAATCATACCTATCATACTTATTATTATAAAGATGAAAGATTTGTATTTTTGTGTGTATGTTTGTAATGAATAAACTCAAAAACTACTGAACCGATTTCAAAAATTCTTTCACCATTAGAAAGCTATATTCACCCTGAGTAACACAGGCTACCTTGTACCGCGGGAGAATGCCTCCTTCCCACGTGAAAAACTGTTGACGCGGGTAGAGCCGCGGCGGAAAGCTAAGCTAAGCTAAGTATTATAAGCTGATCACATTTTTACTAATTTAATAATTGAACTCTAATTTAAACTCAATCGTTTCTAGAAAAAATAGATATACGTTGAATAACAATCTAGATTCCCAGAAGTGACCGCAGCTAATGGATTGTTTTTATTACTTATTAATTACCAAAAACATTCTGAAGATTCTATAATGATATAGAACAACCGAACAACAGGTCTCGTCAGAAAAAACTAGGATTTAAAAGAAGTGCACGTTGTGCATCCTTTTCAAGTTTTTAGTAGATTAATTGAAATTTCAATTTTTTGGGCGCTTCTAAAAATATAATTTATTTCCATACGTGTTCGTAACCTTGATCTTCCTCTATATCAAGCTGCAGAGCCGGTAGGTATATATTACTAAGGGAGTGACCGTCGCGCCATAGTAGTGAATACGCAGTAGCACAGAGCACCGCTCTCAAGACTTGAATAGAAGCTAGTGATTAGTATAGAATTATCAAACATGTACAGATATAAGGTAGCTGTTGTGTTGTTAGTATACATTAGCAGTGTGCAGCTGAAACAAATTCGTAAGTATTTTTTTGGATTTTAATTTTTGGTTTACAGGAAATTTTGGATTTGATGCTCGTGTTAATAATTAATTAAAAATTATGTGAATTTTTGGATTAATCTTATAAAGATATCGTGTCACTTAAGTAAAATAATTTATAACTATGTGCCTATTCTATATTTTCGAAGTAAAATAATTTTGCCGTGCATTTAAGTCTCTAATAAATTAAACCTTATTTTTGAAAACAAAATTCTGTTATAAATAAAAAAATCTGAGATTTATAAATTTTGAAATTTGATGCAAACTATATTAGAGTTTAGTAATGTGGAAATACTAGCACATTTTCAAGATTATTTTTATTTCTTTCGTTAATGACTCATATCATATCATATAATATGTCCCTAGAGACAGGCTTGAGTCTACCCTGAAATAAGGTTGAATAGGCCTTAGTCGACCACACTGGCCCAGTGCGGGTTGGTCAACGATTGATTTCCTTAAAAACATTTTTCCATTACATTCATTGTTTCACTACCTTTATGCAATCCATTTGACTCATAATAAACGTAGATTATCCGGTGTATAATCATGTGTAGAGGCAGAACGTCTTCCGTCTAATTATGTATTCGCCGCGTTGTCGTCACAACGAGATAACATCTTTTATTGTATCGACCAAGCAGCTTCATCTGAATACACCATGGTGAATCATTGCAACTATGTATATTCACTTATTTATTTTATTTTCATGAGAAACCTACAGCAATTACTCTTATTATAAACATAAAGGCCTTATGGAACATTTATTATAGATGCCTATAAAATATTATATCAGTTACTACATTTTCAAAAGTGTCTAGAAATAATATACATTTTAGAATATTATGTGTGTGCTCTTCTATTTACTTGTGATTTGACGTTGTGTTAATCGTTTTCGTGTATTAAAAACAAACCCCCAAAACCAATGGTTTGAAACATTTATGAGTCTATATACACTCATTTTAAGTGAATCACAACCATGAAGGAAAAAAAATTCCACGCCCATAAAATGGGCGCGTAAAATTTTTTCTTCCTTCATGATCACAACAATCAAATTGATACTGATGGGAGATATAAATGGGAATATTATTGACTTATGGCCGTCACTGTAACGACGGCAGAATAATAATTTCTCAAACAAAGAACAAAAGGGAGCTCATATACATAAAATAGACATAAAATATATTAATAATAAACCTTGAGACAATAAATGATAAAAAAGCCGGCGTAATACTACCTATATCGTCTTTTGGTGTGTTTGTCAAAACTATTATGTATTTTAAAAAAATGTGATGAATAAAAAGTTTTTTTTATCATTGAATAACAGCAGAACCTCTGAACTGTCGTTATAAATTAGATCTGGATACAAATATTGTAAAACTTCTCAAAAAGCTAGTTCTCTTTCTCTTATCTCTACTATGGGAAATAACACTTGAGAACGCTTTTATCCTGTAGTAGTGGGGTGCAATTCGCAGTGCGATTGTCCAACCGCATGTGCTGGCTACTGCACATATAAAAATATAATTTTTAGAATATTCAAAGTACTTCAAAAAGGTCATCAAATTCTGAAAACGTAACTTTGGTTTAGTAAAAATCTTGAGCAAAGTAGATATTTTATTCATGTTTCGCCGAATGTTGTGTTGTGTGTGTATTATTTTAGCAAAATATGACTCTCTTGTTAAAAATAATGCTGAAATAGCTATTATTTATCAAGTTTTTTTTTTGTGCATCATAGAGTACGTTAAACCATGAGTTCCGCGACTGAGAGCGTCGTCGTAATATCATAATGACTTTTACGTCAATATTATGTTTACTAATAATTTTAAAATGTGGTCAATAATTTGAAAAACACCTTTTAACCTATTACTATACACATTAAAGCTCGATTATACCTAATTAATTGCAATAAACGGTTAGCTACATTAGTAACTAAACTAAAACACAATAGCTCAACATTTAAATTTTCAACGTTGTCAATGTATCTGTAGGTAATTTTGGTCAATTTATTGTTGTCGATAAAGAACAATCAATATTTTTCCAGGTGAGAAATGATTGTATTTAACTTATCAATTTATAAACATCATCTCTACAAAACAACAACACTAGTCTCTCTCCCTCCTCTATAAATATGTATATCAGTTAGACACCTATAGTAAAAGCCTTTATAAAAGCTCTGCCTAGTTGGGCTCAAATAGCCGTGTGTGAAATAATGTTAGTAGTAGGTATGTCAACAATTTTATTTCATATTAAAAATCCATAACATAACAATCACAATAATAAAAGTAACAAACATGTTAGTAGAGTTATGTTACTAAATACTTGAAACACTATGTTAGGTTTGTTATAATAAGTAAAAGGTATTATTATTATTTATCTAGACCAACAGCTAAGTACCTCATTTCTCACCCAATGGTGCTGAAAGGGACAGTCCATTCTGTCCGCTATCGCTTTCTAGGATAATAAACAGAATATTGGTATTTTATATTATTGTTTCCAAATCAATGAAGTCCTTATTAAATGTTTGTTTAGTATCGCAGTGGCAGACCCTAGGAAGTGATTTACGACGGGCAAGACCCCATCAATTATATATTTTATGCAAGATCTTGAGAGTTTGTAGGTCATCATCGTCAGCTACAATACAAGGAAACAGATTGACCACTGATCGGCGTCACGTGAATCATCTATTTTGATAAATTTAATACATATATTACCTGTTATAATATTATACCTTTTATAATAATGAGTATTTTAATGTGTCGATTGGCTGTCTCTATTATGCAGTTCATATTGACGGTCAAATAAAAAAGAAATTAGATGTTTAAGAAAAAGAGTCTCGACAGACAGATAGAAAGACGAACTTGGACGGCCTGACAGCGAAATGATAATATGAATACAATAAAAATATGAAGGGTTACCAAGGACGGTAGAAATAAGTACATAATAGGGTAATTTTTTTTAAGATACGAAACCTTAAACTTGTATTTGTAGTAAATTTCTCAAATACGTTAAAAATAGTATTCTAAATAATAATCCACTTTTTACGGCAGTACACAAATAAATAGATTATTATTTATTCCGACGAATTAGTCCCATGCATAAGAAGAAATCATGCATATGAACATCATATAAATATATCGCCATGTCTAGTCCAGGTATTGTGCCGGTGACATGCAGTTCTCCCCACCTTGGATAAAGCAGCGTTATATCAATTACTCAGAGCATCAGTGTTCCATCTCTAACTAAATCGAACGAGATAAGTTCTAGCTTAGTCATGAAATCATGAGCTAGTGCTCTACCGTAATTGCAGTTTTATAACCACACGTGTTATATCATTTTAATTTTAAACTATTTAGACGCTATTAATTAAGTTTTTCCACTTATTGGCACATGCGCATATGGGATCGTTCGTAAATGCTTTATATTACCATTTTGCATTACCATAATTGTCATTTCCTGTCATACATCAATTTTCAGTAGAAGGCTGAACACGTCGAAAACACGTCATACGAATAGCAAATGTATCAACAGAAGTACTGCGGTATACATAGATAGTTTTATGTCTTGCTGATTCACTCTTTTATCTTGGAAATGTCTTGATTTACAACAATGTTCTTGCTGAGGTACTTAATTTAATATAATTTCACCTAATATGAACGTACTATCAACTTCAGAATAGGTAATCAAGGTATATTAGTGTACGCTTAGAACCGCTGACATCTCACTGGTCACGTTTTGGTTACTATTAACCTAATTTATGATATTATTATCTCCTTATATTTATCTGCTCACGAAGCATGTAAACACATCCTTAACAGTAGCAATCTTGGCATTGTCTGTGACTAAATATGTAGTCTTCTTATATGGTGTATTATTTTCTATTTTGATAAATGTTTGTATCGGTTAGTTGCGGAATTACTGGTTCTACAAACTGGTGTAGATGTGTGTTTTTTTGCCTAATTCATTGCTTTACTCCTTAAAAACTGCCGCGATTATGCATTAAATATTTAAAAACACTTACATAAATGTAGCTTCTATGTTTTTATTTATGCGATGTATGTGTTGTATGTCGTACCCAAACGCTCGGTATCTTATTTTTTCGGATAAAAGACCAGCTGCTGCAATGAATTATAGAAAAAAAAAACTAAATTAAGGTAAAGTTGTCAAAGGTCAGGGTCAGGGGTATTCTAAACAGACGAGCATGCGTGTTGATGAGATTATTGTGAGTGAAACAAAAAAAAAGTTGTTATATAGCAAGTGGAAAGAAGAGGTCTGTGCTTGCCCCTCTGGGAAAAAGGGCGTGACCTATATGTATGCCTGTACAAACTTTCCGAAACACACACAATCAACCATGTAGTTACCTCAAAGAAGCTAATTTCGGTTACCAGTGTTATTGTCAGCTACGACATTGTTACTCTGCAATTATTTTCCATGAGTTTGTCATGTTTAAGACAGTTAGATCCAACTTGATTCACGGATAATGGGTTAAGTTAGGTTGATGCGACCAAAGGCCATGGCTGGCAGAGGCCGGTGGTTAATACACGCTGCTGTTCAGTAATTAAACGAATGACGCATTCAAGAAGAACGTTTCAGAAACTTCTTTATATAGCACTAACATTAACAACTGCGAAAATCTAAGAATGTTCATAACTTCTTCATTTGATTAAGTGCAAATCGTATATGCGTCAATGCAGCGCTATTTGCATGCGTCTATCGTCGTCGTTTGCATGTGTGTGTTTTTTTCATAGTACACATGGAAACACAAACGCAGTGCGCCTGTCGGAAGAATCTAAAGCTGCGAATGCGTACAAATGAACGCCACGTTTAAATGTTGCAAGCTTGTATCTTAATATAATTATGCTAAAAAACTGTCATTACTGTTTACACAAAAAGTGTTTGCAAAATTATGCATGTTTCTTTGTTAGTTTTTGTGTATATAATTAAATGCGACATAAAAAAGTATAGTCGTGCAAAAATTAGAATAAAGACAAACATTTTGAAAATCTATGTTTCACTATGGTATTTAAGATCTTAAGTTTTCTGATATTCAAATAAAAAAAAAATAATTATATTCTCAAACTTGTTACAAGTCTTTTTTTTTTATTGTCCTATGCTTGTAACGAAAAAGTACGACCAATCAAGCTTCACCGGACTTGAGTTGTTACAAGTCAATACGTTTACCAATATTTGTACCACATTTTTTGAAAATAAATTACTCGTCATTATCATGCTTAAACAGGAAGAGTAGGTATTCATTTAATGTCCTTTGCAATAACATTTTCAATGAAATAAAATGAATAAACTGTATAAAAAATCAATCTAATGTTTAATTTGTCACGTGGCTTTGGACGTTGGAATATTTTCGAGTTGGATCGCGTTGATGTCTTTTGTACGCGCATTTTTTAGGTGACCTGTTTTTCTTGTATAAAATGCTAAGCAATATTATTTTCGTTGTTTGCGAAGTTATAACGTGATGTAACAAATGAAAAGAAAAATAAAATTAATTAAATGCGTCGCAATTCACATTCGGCCTTCTTAGATTATTATTAGGTGTAAAATAAAAGTAAAAAAACGAACTGCTCAAGAAATTCACCGCATCTCTCTAAGATTGTTATTGTGATGAGTTTAACAAATTAAAGATTATAAAGAACAAAAATGAATAATATTTTTGATGTTTTCAATTTAGATTTCTTTAACGATAACTAGGTATATTGAAATGAAGAATAATTTTTACTTTTTCTATTTGTTACATTGACAATATTTTTCATTGTGTAATAATATTAGTAAAATGTAGAATAATTGTAGACTTACTTACAGTTAAATAACAAATATTGGAACACAAGGTCCACCAGGCTAAACGGTCTGAATGACTTATTGATCGCTATAATGTCGATGGTATATTCTATTTTGCTATTTGACGAGTAAAAGCTGATCTGATCGTTCAACAGTGGCATATACTGACAAACACACTGTAATATTATGTTATGTATAAAGTTCAATATATTAGGTGGATGCAGATTTAATTTTATAGAATAGAATTAAACTAAAAACGTATCGTATTTTGTAGATACTATTAATAGAGAGGTGACCAATTTTGTTGTCGTTGTTTTGCTATGTTGAAATTAAATCACTAAATGTTTCTATTAGTTTAGATGTTATAGAGTTCAAATAGCCTGTATTATGTAATATGTAAAACCTGTAAGGCACATTAAATATATCCAGTTTTTTTGTAAGACTATCAGTAATTAACTTTAGTGCCTTTTAATATCTAAAATAGTGGGAATTGATATTAAATAATAGATCTCTAAAGTATTCATCGGTTTTTGGTAGGTGATAAAATTAGATAAGGACAATTTAGTTTTTTATTTATTTTTTGTTTGTCTGTGCTCTGATCATTTTGTGTTATGTAATACAAGCGTTTTGTTATATCTTTAATCCTTTTTTTATTTGAAAAATATAGTTCAATGTTCGTTATGGCGTAGTATCACAAACATTTTCTATGATACCATGTTGTCTAAGGAATAAAAATAAATGATTATGATAATGAATCATGTTAATATTTTATTAATGTATGGATGTTTATAAATTTATATGTCTGTCGTATCAATCCGACTGTGTGAATCTGTTATGATTACACAGGGTCGGCTCCAGTTCCCCTTACTACCTCAAATACTAGCAATAAATTGTGATAAAAGTATAACGATTTGAAGCAGATTTTATTTATGAAGTTTTTTTTTTTCAGCGAGCTATATCACGTTATGCAAGCGTGACCAGAACACCATTGACCAGTGTGCGAAGAACGCCGTGGAAACCCTTCGGCCTAAACTCAAAGAGGGAATCCCCGAGCTAAACGTGCCCAGCATTGAACCATTTTATATACCTGAGGTAAGTTTTTTTGCAGAAGTAGGTATTTATTAGTGTATTAAGATACTAGCTTATCGGATGCAGTTACACCTGCTTGTTTTTCAACTTTACTTGTAGAATGAGATATTTTCCTGTAGTAAAAAGTAACCTATATCACTCTATGACCCTCAATCTATTTTTGTGCAAAAAATCAGGTTCATCCGTTGGTTAGTTAAGTTTAAATGTTTTCCTTTTTTTTGTCCTGGATTTTATTTTGTTGTTTTATTTATGTTTCTAGATAAAAACAGCCGATGGAGATTTAGCAGTACTACGAGCTTCAGCCAAAGATGTAAAAGTGACCGGAGCAGGAGATTACATAATTAAGAGTGTAAAGTAAGTAGTATTTATTAACCATACATTTTCCAAAACAAAATGATGTACGTACAGTGACATCTATGTCAAGTAGCTTGCACTATTTTTATATAATCTATCTCGTAGCTGCTGGCTACTACAGGTGTGCTACGGCGTAAAGCGTAGACTCTATGGCTACGAAACATCTGTCTTAAATCTATTTTTACAGATTGTTCCATCAATAGCTAACAGATGTCGTTGTATTTAATTGCTTTTTAAGTTACGTGTTGGACTAACTACTTCTGTGGTGTTGGCTAACTTATAAAGAATGTTGGTTCACTCTACATTGATTTATTTACGAAGGCTGTAATGTTATTCCATCATCGACGTAGATCGTCAGACGACCCCGTAGCCTAGTTGGTAGTACGTCTGCCTACGAAGCACAGAGTCGCAGGTTCGAATCCCGCCCAGGGCAAACATTCGTGTGATGAACACTTGTGTTTGTTTTCCTTGTGTCTGGATGTTGTATATTTATATACGTATGTATGTATATCAGCTGTCTGACAGCCATAGTACAGGCTCTGCTTAGTTTGGGGTCAGGTGGCCGTATGTGAGATGTCGCACATATTATTATTGTAATTATGTGAGCATTAAGCTTCATTTCACACCTCTCCTCAGAAGGAGAAGAGGCGGCGTTTACTCCAACAACGGTGAAAAAATCAAACCGCCGGAGGTCAGGGCGACAGGGAGAAGAAACGACGGACGATTATTATTATTATTATTATCATAACGGTATAGAAATATGGAGTGAATCATGACTGTTTGGTGTTTGTGTTGCAGCGTGGACCTGAACACGTTTACGATCAAGGCGCGGCTGAGGTTCCCCAAGCTCCACCTCGAGGGGCTGTACAAGATCAACACGAGAATCCTCGTCGTGCCGCTCAAGGGACAAGGGAACATGGTCGCTGATGCTGGTACGAACACTACTCTGTCACTATCACACTATTATTATTTCTCGTTCACGATGTTTTTTAGTATCAACGCGCTTGGCCTAGGTCCGAAGCTCCTTCGAGCCGCCCGTAGTCGCGTTGGTACATGACTACTTTGGAGTAGAGTCTTCCGCTCCCCTGCAAGTCCGGTGAAGCTTGATCCATCGTACTTTTTCGACTCAAAGATAGGTCAATTTAAAAAATATATCTAATATTATAAAGGCGAAAGTTTGTGAGTGTGTGAGTATGTGAATGTGTATGTTTGTTACTTCTTTTAATAAAATTTGGTATGGAGTTAGCTGACAACCTGGATTAACACATTGAAAATACCTCACTCCCACGGGAAAATCTGTTAACGCGGGTAGAGCCGTGGGGCGGAAAACTAGTAGCACATAAAAATAACTCATTTAAGAGCGATCAAGGCTGTTGTCACCTCTCTCCACCCGGCTTCTTTCTTCTCTGTCGTATCAGGGAGTCAAGGAGCTGGCTGTAGACAAAAATAATATGCAAAAAAGTTGCCTTTTTGGCGCTGTTCTTGTCATGCCAAACGTCTTTGCTTAGTTTAAGTTCAGTCTGTTTGTCAAACAGCTGCAGTGTTGAATGTGCGCTAGACAGTCCTTAACATTATGGAAAGTGTTTTCGATACGTAACTATCATTAGCGCCTGCTAAGTGCGAATGTGCCTGTAAATAAAATAAATGTAAATCATTGCAATCGGCTATAATATTGATCATCATATTGAAAACTAGGAATAAGGCGTTTTCCCGCCGTAAAAAGTAGCCTATGTTACTCAGGGTGAATGTAGCTTTCTAATGGTGAAAGAATTTTTGAAATCAGTTCAGTAGTTTTGTTTGAGTTTATTCATTCCAAACATACACACACACAAAAATACAAATTTTTCCTCTTTATAATATTAGTATAATATGACTACTTTTTATGTACCCAACGAGCCTATTATGATAAGGGTGGTTGACAAGCACAGTAACGATATCTTAGTTACGGATTTTGATTTTCTTTTATCAAAACTTCATTTTATTTTGTACAGTGAAATGCGACGCGGAACTGACGATGTATTCGCAAGTGGAGGAGCGCGACGGCAAGGAATACCTCAAGTTCAAGAAACTGGACACCGAGCTGAACGTCAAAGACTACCGCATCAGACTCGAAGGGCTCTTCAACGGAGACAAGGCTCTCGGTAAGCTTACCATTAGGCTCATTATTAAATCAAAATGGTAGAGCTATTAACTGTTACCCGCGAATGACAGCGGACAATGGCTTTTTTTTTATTAGCCTACTTGATCTTACTGCTGAGCAAAGGAAGCCATTTGCTCCAACTCTTTCCACCTCTCTTTATCCTGAGCGTGTTCGGGCTAGCTCTTACAAAAGGCGTCCAAGTCGTCCCTCCATCTCTTTCTGGGTCTGCCCTGACTTTGACGTCCGTCTTTAGGCACCCATGCGTGACGACGACGGCCCACCTTACCGACCGATTCTACAAACATGCCCTGCCCAATTCGAATCTAAATAAAGAAACTTATCTCACTATAACCAAAAAGCCTTAAGGCCAGAAGTGAACTACTGATGTAGTTGACACAGCCAGGTCAGAAACTAACTGGTGAATCTTCCAGGTGACGCCACGAACGAAGCCATCAACCAAAACCGCGGTGAGTTCCTGCGCGCTACCAAGCCCTACCTAGAGCGAACTGTATCCCGGATCATCCTAGATGCCGCGCAGAAGATCGTAGAAGATGTGCCTTTGGATGAGGCCCTGCTGCGGTGAGGGTCCGAAGACCAGCGACAGCCTCTATAGGCTCCACCGCGGATTATCTATGGTTGTTTTGTTCTAATAAGAGCAGTTTAAACAACGCTTATTTCATACGATATGTATTCGGAAGCTAAGTACAATAGCCGTCTAATATAAATTACATTTGTTCATTTATAATTTAATATTAAAGCTCTAGACGTAGAATCTCAACTTTTCTCTTTTCATAGCCATCTTCTTGCTCTTCTACTTTTTCCTTCACTATGATGATATTTCTCTTCTGTCTTTTATATTTCCCTTCGTTATTGTAATATTGCCTATTTTAGTTCCATGGTTTTATTTAACGGATATCGTTGAATATAGAAAGGTATTATAACCTTATACGTAATGGGCTTTATTATTAAGCTAGTAGTTTACCAGTTGGTAAGAGAATAGAACAAATTGTTATTAGGTGTCTCCTTCGCTACCCAATATCTCTTCACGAGAGGACTTTTATTACTTGATGGCTTTCTGGTCTTCCGAATCACTGAATTCAAATAATAGGAAGTATTTAACCCAGTAATGTCGGTACCTATATTGTTATGTTCTGTTAACATTTTCTGAACCTGAAAGCTACTTACTTGCTGGCTTGTCAATTACTTTTGAATATAAAATTAATATATTCTAAATTAAATAAATAAAAATAATTTGATTCTGATTTAATCCGCGGGCGAGCGTTTCTGAGTGATATTTAAGTACTCGTGACGTGATTTTAGAAAATTAAAATATTTTAGGATATTAATGTAAGTAGTATTTAAATAGTTTCGAGTTCGACTTTAGTTTTTATTTTTGGTTGAAATATTTAAATTTTTTAAAGACTTTTTTAAATTACAGCAAATAAAATTGCAGATCTTTATAAATTGTTAGTAGCTCAGGCCAAAGTAACTGTACTTCAATAAAGATGATTTGTAAATACTTAAATTTTATTTGTGCGTTATTTTTATTACCTCTACAACTATCTCTTAATCATTATAAGATTTGATATGGATATTATTGGTTCATGCCATTTAAGAGTGTAATCGCATTTTTTTTATTTGAGTGACATATTTTATGCATTCGCAGTTTTTATAAAAAAAATAGGTACGCTGTTTCATAAACCTGTGAGTGAAATTTTTGTGAAAAAATATTCATCATCATCATCATTAAAATATTACAATAAAGTAATTAAGTTTGATAGAAATCTATACTAATATTATAAAGAGGAAAGGTTTGATTGTTTGTTTGCATCGAATAGGCTTCGAAACTACTGAACCGATCTCAAAAGTCTTTCATTGTTGAGAAACTACGTCATGATCTATGTTGATCCCTGAGTAACTTAGGCTATATTATATTTCAAAATAAATAGGGATCCTTACTAAAACTTAAATAATGTAACCCAAGGTGAAAAAAAGATCCTAAAATATTCCTAATAACAAAATAGGCTCCGAAACTACTTAACCGAAACCTTGCGGAAGAATATAGGCTGACCTTTTCCGCGGGAAAATTCCTCATTCCCACGAAAAATAAATTATTAACGCGGACGGAGCCGCGGCGGAAAGCTAGAGTCGTATAATCGGTTCTGCCATCATCACCTCCTGTGGCTGGCTCGTAAGTAATAGCCGGCATCCTGCCTTTTGTTCCTGGATGCTGATAATCAAAGCCGCGCCGCTCTTTCACAACTGAGCTGCCAGTGCGCACCTACCGGCTAATTGGGGATTACACACTTGAGGCAGCCACGGTCAGCGTTGAAGGATGTTTTCCTTCAATACTTGATTAAGATGTCAATTTTATTTCTCATACATGTCACTTCAATATAAGAAAGTAGGTACCTAATATGGTGACGTCATTCTAGAGAATGAGAGAAAGTGTTATATTTTATAGTATGGCCACTTAAAGTAACAAGGGCTGAAATGCGTTTACATGAAGCCTAGCTTCAGAGTTGTAAATATCGCTGCAGTAGTGGCCGATAGCCTTGACCATGGCTTGCTTCAGCCGCTGCCGACTCTGAATCTAGGATCATGCAGTCAGAAATAATCATAGCTTTTGCTGCTATCAGCTCAAATACGTCCCCACCGAGGGGCTCGAAACTATCCTAAGTTAAGGGTAAACAGGCTTAGTGTTGGTTGGTCAACTTCACACGCAAGCCTTCATTCGTAAGAGCATCGAACGAACATACAGATCAATTCGAGAATATGTAAAAACATGTCGGGGTTCGAAACTGCTTATTTCAGATGTCATATAACGATCCTAACCTGTACGCCACCAATGCTCTCTTACAAATGCTGAATAAAGGATAAGATTGTCTGGTATGTATGTATATAGTGCTATTGATTTTAATTTATTGTTTGTAATTTTTTTAAATTGAAACAATAATAAATTAGTAGATTTTTTAAGCAACTTTAACATATATATTTTATTTTACTGAAATGACGAATATTGACGAATTTCGAAATATATAGAATAATATGAGTACTAACAGAATAAATAATAGAGAGGATGACAAGATATATTTCTAAAAATCTATCTAATACATATTATGTTTTTGTTCGAATTTAATATAATACATTAGTATTTAAGGCATGCTCATGCTAGCAAATATTTACGTCTCACTACATATAAATATAACATCTAGATGTACTAGAATACCTGATATATAATTATCTATAAAATTGATCAACTTCTTGATCCTGAGCTGTGTTTTAACTTGACCTGACTGACCTAACCGGGTTGTTAGGTACAACTTGTAACTACGTCTTTACAAGACTATTTGTTGAAAAAAATAATAATATACGTACTTATCCGAACAGAAATGCCGCTAGTATTCTAGTCTAGAGGATAAATAAATAGGATATTTATTTTATAAATAGGTATTTCTGAAATATTATACAACCTCAGAAAATTGGGTTGTTCTTTACACTAACTACGAATTTTTTAGTTTGTAATAATTGTAATAAGTAATCAATCGTACCTTTAAATTTATTCATAAACATTCTTTTGCCGAGCTCACATTCCGTGAAAAAAATCATGTGTTTATCATGGTTTTTTTGGCATGGATGGAACATACCATGATGCACTTGAACCAATTAATTTAGAAAGTCATACATTTCTTGAAAGTTGCTCTGATATCTAATCTTGTAGGCCAATAAAATCACAAACATATTGCAAAAACTCGTGTCCACTTGCACAATCGACCGCACAACCTCACCTATTTACGGATCTCATTAACGCATAATCGAACCGCGCGCGGATACTTCGCAACCTGACAACCTACCGCACGTGTCTCGGAAGCACATCCAGGAACTAGGGCCTTCCCTTGATGCAATCGCCGGACACCGACAATCTGCATCAAACAAATCGTGCGTCTCTATCGAAATTCAATCGAACGAAAAGGAAAGAGTGCAGTGCCGCCAATTAGGCAGCGGCCGTGAAAGATGGAAGGTAAGTGTGTTTGTGTTGGGAAATGTGATAGAGGGGTATAAGTCAGGGGTCTTGGTAGAGTGGTCGTGTTTTGGAGGGCTGGTGGACGTTCACGTGTGTCCTCAATGGAGGCGGCGGTGGAGGCTCGCTCAGTGGCGGCCCGCAGCGCGACCCGGCTGGTCCACACTGTTGAAAGCGCGTTGTGCAAGCCTACAACAACCATGTTGACGACCACTGTGCTCCTGTTCGCTTTGCATTTCGTCGCCGCCGATATACGTAAGTTTCAACCACTAAGAAACATGGTTAATGGTGACTAATTACATCTATTACACCCCGCGGTGAGTGCACTAGTGCAGAACTACCTAAAATTTGTAACTGTTACCTCAGGTATTGTAACACTGGTATGGATTGGCACTTAACTGTAATTTTATTAATTTATGCGTGTTGTGTATTAATGTGTTATAAGAATTGAGTGTTTTTATTATTTCACGCATTAATTATCCTGTATCCTATATACGTCTTTAAAATATCACCTCCATTTCACTTAACGGTTTTTCCGTTAATTAGTAAATATTTGACGGAGAAGTTTGAAAATGATACCTGGGATTTGTATGTACTGTGGTTTGCTGTAAGAAAATTGGTGTCTTTGGTCTGCAATCGTCGATGTGATTGCTAAATGCTGGTTTAAGAGGTTTTATTGGAAGGCTAGCGTCGGTAGTGTTGGTACACTCTACCATACAAGTGTGCTGTGTTGTAACGCTGGGTGCTCCGCCAATCGATTTGTACATGCTGATGTCACACATTTCGTACATTCCAGCAAATATTCTATAACTGGCTTCGCTAAAAACAAAACAGTTTTGACCTATAACAAATTCTAACAAATCTGAGCTATTTATCGGTTTATTGGGACGCTGCTGATAAAATAAAACTGTAACTTTTTATTCCGAACTATATGTTACAAATAATTTACACTACAATTAATGTGCATTTAGAACAGGGTACAATATTCCTATCGCACATGGGAAATGCGCATTTATAGAGTAACTTAATTAGAAATAACGAATATTCAGTTCACTATAGATCAGTCACGTGCCGTTTTCAATGTATTATAGGGAGCGTGGAGTTGTATTACAACATTTACAACTTTACTAACATTTTACTGAAGGCGTCGAATAGCCAACATCATTCACCGGTATAATCAAGAATTACTGTGATTCCAAACCCTTTATATCCCTTGTATTAATGACTTACGCTTTAGTAGTAAAAAGCTAAAGGTTGCCTGGTAGAGATTGACTACCATAGCAATAAGGCCGCCTTTTGATTATTTTGTTTTATTCTTCCTTTTTATATTATGTGTTTTATGGTCTTGTAGCAAAATCCACCAACGCTCACCAGACTTGCGGACAAGGGTCTTTCTCGCTATTTTAGTAATAGTATAGTTTTCATAGTAGTAGTTGTTTACGCAGTAGTACTATATTGGTATGGTCATCGGCGCGGGCGCAGTGCGATGTTACGTCGGGGTGACATAACGCGGGACCAGTTCCATTCAGGCCCGGTCTACCAGCCAGCGTTCTGGAGTTATGAGCGCAATTACATTTCGGACGATGTTTTTGCATAATCGATTTAGAATAATGATGAGCGTGAGGGATACGGTACCCTTGGAGCCATAAAATATTTCCAAACCTAAATAGCCCCATCAATACTATACAGCGGAGACATGAGTACTTGAAAATCCAGGCGGACCCACTAGTCACTAGTGACTAGTGGAATCTAGCGGTGTAACCAACCGTCCGAAACGACAATTTGTATGATTATTCAATTTTTAGGGTAATTAAATTCTGCAGACGCCTTCAGCTGAATAGGCATATAAACATTATTCGTATTACCACAAAAATGTGAAACACATGTTGAACACGTCTCTTATCTATGATTTTTCATTGAAGGTCTTGTGTAACAGGCGCCCGTTAGTTACGGAGCCAACGCTTGTTAATATTTGGTTACACTTTTTTTTATAAATAATAATCACATTAAATAAATAAATAGAAATATGCCCTTGAATTTCAAGTATTTAGTTTTTCGGTAATACAGGAAATCGTCTTTAATATATATTTATTTTTTGTTACATACACTGTTATTAACTTCGTAGAAAGAAATTTTGAAGAAAATTTCGGTGCATAGAACAAATGTTAGAAAATGAACGACTGCTGCTCTACAAACGGGAGTAAAAGTGACGTAAAATAAAAATGCATATCATAAAATAAAATAAATCTGTTTGTCACGATGTGATATTAATGTTTTACTTTGAATTTTTTTCCAGTACGTGTTTCGGAAAATTGTCAAACGTACTAAAACAGCCCCCTCTTACCGATCACTGAGATTAATCTGAAACATGCATCAAAGACAACCCTTAAACGAACACTCTTCCGATCTCTGAAACATTAGTCAATCACAGGGCGCGTTCATAATCATATAATTTAAAGAATTCGCGAACTTATCGAAATGTGTATAGGCAGTGCGGTTATAGGTGTTTCCTAATTGGCTGTTGTAACCGGCCGATTGCTGCGCCCGCGCCGCCCGCGGTCACCCGAGTTAAGAAACGCGCCAACAGCTGCACTTCACTGCATATTGCTATACTTTACCACTTTTTAATAGTATTAATCAAGTTATTATAATTGATTTGATGTTGTTGCTAGAGTGTCAAAAGTATGGACGTTATTTGTTTCGCTTTGACACCTTGATTTCGTAGCTATAATAGATCGTTCGGATTACGGAACTGGTGACCTGAAGCACAGACTCGCGTCTTTTCAAGGCACCTAGGCCTACTCCGAACCGTTCATCGACACGGCCGTGTCGTTGTCAAGAGGTTTGTCGGAGGGAGAGGTCCAGTTGTGAGGTAACTGAGGGTCATTGAGGATTTCAAGAGGTCTACTGAGGTTTCTTTTTTGTAAACATGCCAATGTCATTTTCTGAAATAATAATAATAATAATAAATAACAAATCCATTTATTTCAGGCAATATTTACATATAGATGTTAAATATGTAAACAGAGGCCCATATCATAATACACTTCTTTTTATTAATTATCATTAGCTTACAATTCCATTGTAAGTAATAAAATCAAGACGATTAACTATAGATCGCCGAATTATGATGTACTACGCGCATGACTTTAGAACAGCTGCACCAAATTAGACAATTATCTTTTTGTCGCTAGTCTTTATTTATAAATAATAATAAGTATACGAAACTATCTAACCAAACTGGACACTGCTGGAGCAAAGTGACACTAGCGCCAAAGCAAAAAAACCTTTTTGAAAGAATCGGTCTGATCCTTCTCCTTGCTACACTTCATTGTTTCATCTTAATATCAATTTATCATAGTTGCCATAATTATAAATTAAAAGTATTTAAAATTTACATACGTCTTGCTGTTGAAGTCTTATGCCTATTCTCTAGTCTTATTATACCTCTTAACTCTATAAAAAATCTACACCAATTAGGTATTGGCGTAATTAAATAAGTAAGTAGATTTTATGCAAATGAAGTTCGCAGCTAGGCATATGGAAATATGTAACAAGTATAGTACACTTGTTGGTCTTGTAAAGCAATTAAGTGAAATATATACATTTATATCGAAGCGAAAAATGAAGATCATTGGGCTAGGGCAGGGACTTGAAACCGCATCTCCTTGGCTAACAGAAGAAATCTGTTGAAAAAGCAATAAACTAGATTCATTTAGGTTGCAGTACCTTACGTATAGACAAATAATGATTATAAATCATCTGAATCCAAAAGTGTAACTGAAGGTCTGGGCAGGTTTAAAACTTCTTCAGACTTTAGCTGAAAACATTATGTAAATGCGTGTGCTGTACGAAAATAGTTTTCTGAGGAGCTCAAGAATTCTTTTTGTATTTTCTTATTAGAGCTACATTGTAATTTATTTTTTAAAATGATTTTGTTTTTCAGCCACCCCCCTTTCGCTCTCTATTGTTTTCCTCTTTAAGAATGTTTTATTTTATAAGGACATACCTATTTATGTGTAACTTTTTTGTGCGCTACTTGTTTTTTTATTAGAGCCGTATTATTTTATTATTCGCTGTAGCATAATAAATCTAATTGGGACGTTATTCTGAACTAACTGATTTACGTACGACTCCACTATACATACAACTCCAATTTTTGCGCTTTATTGAACCTTGCACTATAAAATTTTAGGGTTGCCTGGTAGAAATTGCCTTAGCAATAAGGCTGTCTTTTGTACATGTATGTTATTGTAAGTTGCGTTTTCTTGTAATCTTTTGTGTGCAATAAAGTATATTATATTCTATTAAGTAATTGTACGAGTAATTTAGTAATAGTAACAGAAACTCAAAATCATGTTTTAATTATAGGTTTTAAAAATATTTCTCAATGACGTTAAATTTTAACAGCTTTGCTCAAGCCAAGGTTGGCTCCTGGCTTTCGTCTCACAACAAGTCTAAAAAAAATAAACAATTTAAAATAAGTGATGGGATACTACTCTGACTACAACTAGCAGGTTCTTGAATACAAGACCAAGGGAGAGCATACGGTTGCAACATCAATGGATGTTCTACCTCAACGTGATTGATAATAACACTCACTGCATCTGATTAGGTAGAGCCAAGATTTTAAAAAATAACAATAAAGACATACATTGTTGTTTGGTTGCAGCTCCTTATATCAAAGTATGCGAGCGGAACGACCCCAAAGTAGACGCCTGCATCATGAACTCCATCGAGGAGCTTCGGCCAAAGATCTCACAGGTATGTACACGCACAAAGATCTCACAGGTATGTACACGCACAAAGATCTCACGGGTATGTACACACACAAAGATCTCACAGGTATGTACACACACAAAGATCTCACGGGTATGTACACGCACAAAGATCTCACAGGTATGTACACGCACAAAGATCTCACGGGTATGTACACACACTTTATCACTATCGTAAAGTCAGCTGCTGAGATTGCTACTATTTGCTACCCAGCTGCGCCACAACAAATGTTTTTCACTGCTTTCAACGTCTCGTATATGATTTTTCGACACACGTATATTATGTACGTCTGACGTACACTTTGTAATTAATTCGTTGCGAAGTTAGGTTAGGTTAGGTGGTGGCGCAGTTGCAGAGTATTACATAGATTTTTTGCCGGGGTGGATACCTAATGCTGAATTAGGCTGTACAATGGATGGATGAGGGATGGCGACCAAATCGCATTGGGCCAGCGCAGGCTGGATACTTTATTCTAAACTAGCTGTCTGCCCGCGGCTACGCCCATGTTATTTTCCGACTTTTCTGTAGTAATTTTAACTATTCCACGGGAACTCTTTAATTTTCCGCGATTCAAAGTATCCAAGATGTTGACTAGGGAATACTAGGGATGTAAAGGACCACCATGCAAAATTTCATTCATATCGGTCCAATAGTTTCGGAGATTAGCCCGTACAAATAGACAGAGGAACAAAAAAAAAGAAAGTTGTCTGGATACGTTCTATTTCACTTCTTACATCCTCCTGAGTCGGATTTCATCATTTTTTTTCTATGTACAGACATTCGACCTCTACAGTTTTATTATATAGTTATTCTAAATAGATTACTTTACACTACGCTATATAGAAAATAAACCGTCTGAAATTCCTCGTATATAACCCAGTCAGGGGAAATTTCTAATACTTATAGTTTTGGATATTCAAGTAATTTTCATATAAAATAATGTGTTGTTATTTCATAAAAAGAAGCTTTGAGGTTGCGTATACGTATATGCAGGGGTTAGTAGGTATCGCTTTAGGCTTTAGCACTTGGCTTGGCTTTCTTGACATTCATGTCATGTTCGTGACACTTGTTGTTCGTCTTTTTCAACGATGCTATACGAGTAAGTACCAAATTAAGAGGCTCTAGCAAAGAAACACACATTGACTTTTTGTTTCATTTACAAATTCCTAAAATGCAGATTCTAGGCATCAGTATGCCACAGTATATGCAACTACACACATAAGAACTTGGCATGATAGATAAACACCTACTTTAAATGTACGATAATGTACAAGGACTTTGGCTTGTACATCTGTGCATGAATAAATAAGTAAATAAATATTAAATTTGAACAATTTTAATTGTTTAGTATCTATAAATCTTAATCAGATAGCAAACAAAAGGTAAGAGAAAATATAGTTGCGTGTTACTCGTAGTTCCCTAAACGGAGGATATCCTCTCCGAGCGTTTGCATGTGGTTTGCATTGTATAACCACCTGTGTTATAATTACCACTAGTTTCTACTATAATTATTTCAGTGTCGTTATGCGAACCTTACGCACTTGTCCCGTCATCATTATTATAATATTATGCTAAATTGCCATAATTAAAATGTCATATTTATGTCATATGATAACTGTAATAGTTTCAATTATATTAATATGTTTGAATAATAGAGCTTGTAAGATTTTTATGGTTCATTATCGTGTATATAATAAGATAACAATAGAAATAAGATGTTTTTATTGTTTTACACTAAACACTTAATTACTTTTGTGTAATAAATAAAACTTGAAGCATCCAAAACATGAGTAAGGACATAGATTAGCTTCTTTTGTGAAATATTGACCCGAGGACTTAAATAAATACCAATTTGTTTAGTAACTAATATTTTTGAAGGACATCCCTGTTCTAATTTTTCACTGGTACAGTAGCCAGCATATGCGGCTAGACATGTTGACCTTGACAGTGCCCGTATTCTGTAGCGGTAGGGGTGAATCTTGTAGTGCGAATGTCCAACCGCATGTGCATACTTCTGTACAAATATTGTGACATAAAGCGTGCAAAATTTCATACCGAAACCGTCTCATACAATATTGAACTACGAGGTTAGAGCTGGCGTTTAATTACAAGTAAGTTCGTAGACCTCATTCACGAATAGTAATAGGCAATTTTAACCTGTTGCTAATTTAAACTGCAGGTAATGAATAGTTTGAAGGTAAAGTGAGGCAAGCGAAGGGCCAGTAAGCGAGCGTGTCCTTGGTCCCAGGATTTAGGGAGAACGGCGACCGGTCTAGACTCTAGTAGGCTTACAATTTAATGCACTAAACCTGATCGCGTGTCAACACCATAATGCATTGACATTTGTGCATTTGATGAGTTCCTAAAGCACTTACCGCTTTTAAGAACTGCTTGACGAAGATGGAAACATAGATTAATGTAAAGTTATGCGAAACATGATATGAAACACATAGTTTTCTTATAGTAAAAAACCTTTAAATCTTTGTCAAAACGTAAGCCTTCAAAAAGTTGACCAAGGGTAATGGAGGTCCAGAAGTTTCCTTGAAGGAGCCCATAAAACGACCATCACGACGTTACTAAACCTTGACACGAGGAGATTATTCAATTAGTTTACCAGTCATGTCTTTATTATCCCGTTATTTGATAACGCGTGCAAGGACAAATGAAAACTACATTGAGAAGAACAACGTGTATTGTATGTACAGTAGGCAGCAGTGTGGCTGGACAAATTGACCTTGAGAGCGCCGTTAATCCGTAGCAGTAGAAATGAGTTTCGTAGTGCGAGTGTCGAGCCCGTCCAGCCGCATGTGCTGCTTACTGTTGATAGGTAATAGAAAAAAATATTTGCACTGGACCCTGAAAGTATGTCATTGTCATGTTTCGTAACGCCAAGTATGTCAAGATGAAAATCTGCAAGTGCAAAAGCAAATAAATCACTTGCATTTGTTTGTTAAAGCTGATGGAGCGGTGTCAGAGGTCAACCAATGTGGCATTTGATCCAACAAAGTTGATGATGATCGTGAATGATGTGACTTTTATTACTTAGGGCGACAAGAGCACGTGATTATTTGATAATAAAATAAACACGTGAATGTATAAAACACGTGAGAGGGTAAAAATAATTAATTTAATGACACTAGGTACCTCATATTTTTCCGTGATTTAATTTTGAATTGAGCTCACCGATAATTTTAACCGGGCTACACCGATCATGGTCACGGTAAGACATTTCATTCAAATCACCTTTAATCACATTAGTTTAGTTTTAAATCTACAGTACAAAAATCTTAAAAACTTTTCCAAATTTTTAGTGATAACGCCTACAATGGATTTAAAAGACAGATTTTAACTTATCAATCAATGTTTACTTGTATTCCAGGGCATTCCCGAGCTAGACGTGCCTGGTATTGAGCCGCTGAGCCTGGGCCAGATAGGGCTGGCCCGCGGGCCGCAGGGCGCCAAGCTGACTGCAGTCGTCAACAACGTCACAGTGCGGGGCTCCAGCAACTTCATACTACAGGAGCTGCAGTAAGTACCTATTACTGGGCTGATAGCACCTGGTATTGATGGCGCTGACCCTAATGTTGTACACATGCAACACGACCCAGCTAATTGAACGAATTTCCATGTGATCCATTTACTTAATAGTTTATCGAGATCGAGTGTGAACATTTTAGCTTTTCTTCCGCCTTTTTATAATTTTGAATAAAAAAATAAAAATGACAAGTTATACTACTGGATAGATTGAGTAGAAAAATAGTCTTTTGGTTTTATATTAACAATTTTTCGTGCTCAGTCTCGCAGTAACTAATTTTGCTATAAGCATTTGAAAGATAAATTAGTACCAAACTTTAGCTTACCAACTTTACAAAAACACGTGTAAAAATATTACATAAGACAGTCAAGGTTGATTACTACGTGAACGGAATATCGAAATGGTCAAATTGTCATAGTCGTCTACTGCAGCTTCCTCTGTGTAGAATTATAATAGAATATTAGGTATTCACCGCAAGAAAAAATTTAATTTTGTAACTATGCGTATAATGCACATCTAAATTCAAGGTCACAAAAAAAATCCAATGTTCACTTGCTCTCGATAAACTATTAAGTAAACGGATCACATGGAGATTCGTTCAATTTGATGGGTCGTGTTGAACGTTCATACCAGGGCAAGCGCGATCAATACCAGGTGCTATCAGCCCAGTAATACCCTGATGCAGGTACTTAAAATTTACGCACGAAGTCTTTTCAACTATGAGTCCCGCGCTGGCTGTATCCCTGTCTTTAGAATGCTCGTACACTGTGCATGTAACTCAAGTCCGGTGAAGCTTGATTGGTCGTACCATTTCGACACAAGCATAGGTCAATTAAAAAAGAAAGAAAAGAAATGTGCATGTAGCTTGCTCATATTAAGTGAAATTTAATTTCGTTTACACACGCGAAGTACAGTAGCCAAGCCAGCACATGCGGCTGGACATATTGACCTTTAGAGCGCCCATATTCCGTAGCGATAGGGGTGAATTTTATAATTCAAATGTCCAACCACATATGCTGGATTCTGTACATACATACACTATCCGTATTTTATCAAATCTATGTCTGTGTGTGGTGAACTGATTTATTTAATTAAGGTATGCCATGACATATTTTAAAATTTTAGTGTTTTCAGACGAAGTCAATTGACGCAACATGCGCAAGCTACTTGCACCGTGTACGAGCACCCTTAAAACCAATATTTACTGAAAGTTAACACATCCTCACGATTTCAAAGACAAGAGACTTACTGAAAATATCGACCAATTAGTTTAAGCAATTTATTATTATTATTATATTCTTAACTCAAGCAAGCAGTTTTGAAACAACTGATATGTGCCTGTATCCAGTTTGCATGGGTCATGTACTCTTCCCTAATTCCCAATTTCTCTTTCCCGATTTGGTAGACATAGAAAGCCCATAACCTTCTCTTGTGTGATATTTTCCAGTTCTGACCTGCCGAAGAACCGGTTCGACTTCAAGCTGCTGCTGCCGCGGCTGGACTTCGCCGGCAAGTACAAGATGGACATCCAGGTGTTACTACTGCGGCTCCAGGGCAGAGGGAACATCACTGGCAACTTCAGTAAGGCTGCTATTTCACGGAGACAAAATACAGAAGACGAAAGGGACGCAGTTATGCGCAAGAGTGAGCGCGATGTATTCGTATCTCATTCTAACGCATAACTGCGCTGCGTCTCTTTCGTCTTCTGTCTTTTGTCTCCCGTGAAATAAGGCACTGAGTATCGCATTTTACATATTCGGAACTTCTAAATCAAATAACAGCGGCTGAAATTGTTCGGGAGCTGGACCAATAACTGCCACTATAGAGACATAATGCCAAGTGGAAGGGTAACTTGTAATCAGTCAAAAGTCCGGAAGGGCAACAAAATCCATTCCGGGAATCACGAGATATAAGCAGTTGTTAGTTGGTTCAAAAGTTATTTTTGTTGAAAACTTTATCTATTGATTTATCTAAGACGTTTTTGATTTATCTAAGAATGCTAAACTACATAATACCTTTTCATTCGGCATATGTCTCTATTGTGGTAGCTCTTATTCCACTTTTGCCCACTGTTATTTATTTATTTTTGGACATTCTACATCGTTTAGACTGATTTAGATAAATATTTTTTATGAGAGAGCTACTCTTTCCTAATGCTAGCAGATTAGCAGTGTTACAAGTTAAATACTTGTAATTGAAAGGATAATGCTGAGTCGGCTCCATTTCTTAGTTCATTACAAATCACATGAGTCTAAATTTTTTGTTTCATCTATCGAGTTGATCTTGTGATTTGTATATTACTCTGAATAGAATTATAATCCATACAATCTGTCATTCGAAAGAAGACAAAAATGTGTTAGTTATTTTAAGAACAATGATTGGATGGATTTTTGTAGTGGGAAAAACCTCATTCCCACGGGAAGAAAAGAATAATGCCGGCGAAGCCGAAGGGCGAACAGGTTGGTTGGATGTAATTTGCAAGACATAAAATATTATCTTTAATGATAAGATTATGCAAGTATTTGCTCTCGTTTTTTTCATCGTCGTATCACAGTACGCAGATTATTATAAAAACATTATTTTGTTGGAGTGTGTTGGCACGTGCTGCGTGTTACGTGACGTGACGGGATCTGCGCTTATCTAATCGCTTGCAACATCCCCATCATCGGCGCGCGCGCAGTGATGTTAGCACTGCTCTGTGGCACTAATATGCACTTCAACACACACATTACTTCCATAGCTGCTCTACTGGGCTGTAATTTGTTAATGGGCTCTTATTATACGTTACATATTGAATTACATGAAGGCCCTACTAACACTACACATTATCGTATATTTTGTAGGCGCGCAGGACTTTCGTCATTTGCTTTAGGTTGAATAGGTATAGATAGAGCTCTATGTTTGTTGATTCTATTCATAGTCGATTTCCAAGTTGTAAGACGCTCATTATTTTTTAATCGCTTGAATTAGATTTTACTTTTTATTAGTTTTACGTAGAAAATACAAGAACCGGTCAACTCATCTTATTAATAGCAGTATCAACAGTATCGCGTTTCATTAATTTCTACAACTTGAACATCAGAGAGTCATCTTGAAAGTGAATCGCTGTCTAAATTAAACTTAATAGTAGATTTACTGTGCGTAACACGTGGTAATACTAGCTACTGACAAATGGATCAAGAATACTATTTTCTGATCGATTTTTCTTGTAGGTAGTTGGCTTCTCGGTGCTTATAAAGAAATAGAGTAAACAAGTCAAGAACTTATTTATTCTGCCGCACAAAATTTAGATTTAGGTTTTTAGTCAGGATTTACTGTTACTCCTAACCATGGATAAATAATTTATAGGTAGATTTTTTACTATAACTCTATCTATGTTCCTTACATTAGCTTAGCTGCGGCTGTCGCTAATACGCTGCAGACGTGACTTAAATATTCATTGCTACAGTAACAGTCCACAGCACATTATAGATATTATGGATATACAATTAACGCACATATGTTTTATTTTAATTCCAGAGGACTACGCGTGCAACGTGACAATGAGAGGCCACAAAGAGAAGCATGGAGACAATGAATACCTCAAGTTCGACCCGTTCAAGGTAAAGCTGCGCGTGGGCCAGTCCTCCATACACCTGACCAACCTCTTCGACGGAGACCCAATCCTCGGCCCCGCCACCAACAGGGTCATCAACGAAAACTCAAATGTATTCCTAGAGGAAATAAGGCCGGTATTAGAACGCAGTCTTGCAGATCTCTTCACCGAGATGGCAAACAAAATCACATCGAGGTTTACTTACAACGAATTATTCCCTATAAAGCAAACTGAAAAGTGACAGTGATACTGAGTGATTCTGCTTCAGGGAATTTGTACATTATTTTTGAAACAACTGGAAAGCTCAGCGCAAGAACCGTGATAAACAGAAAGGAGCTCTACGTGTGCAATCATAAAAGTCAGTTCTAATCAGCTACTCTTCAAAGTCAAAACGAGTCGAAATACTCATTGGAAAAGAACAAAAAAATACATAAAGAAGAAAAAAGAATTCCCATTTTGTTCAAAATAATAATGTACAAATTCCTTGGTCTACTTAGATTTAGGTTCGGTTATGGATAAGTGGTAGGAGTAATAAGTAAATTTTGCGAGTGTGATAGAAATTTGAGATGAACGCTAGTTTTAAGTGTACATATAAGTGTAAGTGTAACATACGAACTAGTTTTAAACACAGGTTCAAATAAAGTAATGTATTATTTCATGTTTTAATATCAAATTGTCTTCTCTAAAGTACCTATCTGTGACATTTTTTAAAGATTCGTAACTAAAGTGTTTATTTATAGCAGATCAGTTTTGTAGATTCTTTCTTTATTATTTACTTATTTTATGGAGATAGAGCTCTACTTTAGAAAAACAATTTGAGAAAGATTTATTTTAATGTTTTCTTTACATGGAATTATGGATTAAAAGTAAAAATTAAGTAGTAAATGTTTGGTAGTTTTATTTGCTTTAAAAATATACCTCAATAGGAAGACGATGAGAGTGAGATATGGAAATTGGAAGGATAGTGGAATATATTTTTGACTGCAAGTTTGGTCATAACTCATGAAAATACTTTGTTCACGGAATATGTAATGTGCATGTTTTATGTTTAAATCTTACTATGCGAAATTATCATATAATTCGGACAGTATGAAAACGCATCCCATAGAACCCTCGATGTTTCTTTACAATTTGTTTTGCCCTAAACTGCTATGTGTTCGATGTTGTTAAGTAAATGAAACACAGAATCACATAGATATTTCCGCGGAAAAGATTTAATTTTAGGTAAATGAAAAACAACAAAAGATAAAAATTGGATTTACAAAAATAGGAGTCTACAAATGATGCCCCTGGCTGTTTAGCTTTCTATATTTAACACAAAGACTTTATAAACGACTGCAGCTCGCAGATTTTTCTAGCTCTTTACTACAATCAATAAAGGTAGATTAGCGACATCATCATCTCACATTAGTCGATTGCAGAAAATAAAACATTGTTTTAAGGGCGACTGTATACGCTTTTACAATAAGATTCCTACTATTATACAAAATTTACCCTTAGAGAAGTTTAAAGTTGTAGTTAAGCAAAAATTGATTAAAAATGCATATTACAAGATATCTGATTATTTAGAAGACAGATCTCCATGGGAATGAGGTTGCTTGAGTTGGCTATTAATATAATTTAATTTATTAAGATATATTGTACCTATAATATTACAAATTACAAAAATAATATAATTTTTAAAAGATGCGACGCTTGTGGAGTTTATTCGGCGAGCTCTTCTCCACAAAAGACCGCACATTTTGCTTTGCTGAATTCGCCACTAAATGTAACTTTATTTGACTTAACTATGTGTCCAAAAAAGTGTCCAAAAGTTAAAAATAAATGATTTGATTTGATTTGATTTGACATCTCGATAAAGCGAAGTGTTTTAAAATATCAATACCTACTATAAACGACGAAGGTACACTGTTTATTATTGAACCTACAAACAAACTCAGGAGTTCAGTTTTATATTGCCTAGATGTCATGGGTACACGAAATGTTCCCGACAGTATACGGATGTAATAACCATAATATGTATAAAGTAGTTTTTTTTGCTGCAATATGCATTATTGTATTATATCCAAGGATGTTATAAGTACTTATTATATCTTAACATCCTATATCTATGGTAAGCGTTGCTGTCTGTATTATTAATAACCAACAACAATTAGAATACGCACTAATGCACTCACCTGCGATGAAAAAGAGAAGAAAACAGAAGTAAAGTAAAGTCTATCAACGACATTGAGCTGGCGCAGTAAATGAAAATAGTAACCCTGATTCTGGAGTATTGACAGTATAATGGCGTGTTCACTGTCTTCGAATTAAATCTTCAATTTAATGGTTGGGAATCGAACCAAAAGTGCCGCAACATCGAAAGAGACATACACGACTACACCTATTAAGTGGCTATAATTCACGTGTCGAGGACAGCTGGTAGATAAGAGTCTAGAATACCTCGCCAGCTTGTGCATACATGTTGCACAACTACGTCATACACATAATGTCATGCGCGATCTTGCAGCGAGATTGAACGAAGAAGTATGCCTGTTGACAGTTTTCATATAAAGTAAAAGAATGGTCTCTATTTTGGCCAGGGATAATTTGTAGCATCAAGATTAGCAGTCAAGTGCGGTGAAGCTTGATGCACCGTATGATGTGTTGATTTTGCGACATAGGCCGAGAGACGCATTGCGTGTATAGATATTTTCATTAGAAAACCACATCAAAGACGCTAGTAACGGTAGAATTAATTCTATGGAAAAAAAAACACACACACACACACATATAATGCCGATGCCGAGGTGACCGATTTTGTTTTTGTTTTGTTCATAAAATAACTAGTAACCCAGATAGACGTGCGTGTAAAAGAGGCAAGGGGGGTTGATCTAAAGATTTTATCTATCTATCTCTGGGGCTAATTTCAAACTCTCTGCCTGTCACCAAAACAATTTTTTTATAAGTGACCAAGTAGAGTTAACGCTCTTGTTCACCCTGGCCAGACCCATCATCACCTGCACAGACGCTACATTACGGATTTACCTCCAGTTGAAAACTAGTTCACGCTCAGAAATGGTAGCGGAGTTTCCAAGTAAACGCAACCGTAATAGGATCTTAATTCTTTCATGTTTTTCCTGTTATCTATTACAATACATTTAGATAGTACAAAATAGATGCCGATCTGTGTTTGCACAGTACAGTATATAATATATATGTTACGGCTAAAGATAGGTGTGAAAATAAACTTAAGATTAGCCATATAAAAGCGGCGGCTAAACTTAAGCTTAAATATAAATACGCCCTAAATATCAATAAGGAAATGAAAAAATAATAGATAATGTTTTCTTATAATTTATATTTTAATTTCATATTTTATCAAACATTAGCCGTTCCTCAAAGCTCACCGCATGTGCTGGCTACTGTACACATTTATCGTTGAAATTGCACTTTTACCGACTTCAAAAAAGAAGGCTATTCGTGTTCTGTATTGTATATAACCAAAGCAAACAAACACAAATAAAAAGAAAACACGAATTTTTGTCCCGGTTGCGTTCAAACTCGCGACCCTAGGAATCAGCAAGCGTACCGACTACGTTACACGTAATTTGCCTCAACTTTTCCCGCTCATTTCGCTGTTGTCATTGCAGCACGACAATTCGGTGAGATAATTTGGTTGCTATAGTTTATGTAAGTGCGGTAATCGCTGACCCGGCTGCGCTCGCGCCGGCTGATCTACATTTGTCGCGGAATACGAGGTCGTGTTATGCTCTTGCAACTTTGAGGATGCAGTTACTGTGATTTATTTGCTAGATAGCTTTTATACACGAGTGTAATTTTAAAACTGTTTTTTGGTCTGGTTTAATAAACAATCAGTTTTAAGGAACAGTCAGTTTTATTTTATTAAAAATAATTATCATTGTATTCTTGATATTATTAGTTTATTATTGTTTACTAACATCACTTTTTTCGGCTGAAAATGCGTTACTTACTTGTTTTTCGGTAAAAAAATGGTACAAACTAAATGCTATGTAAAATTCAAACAGCAGCGCAATGTGTCAAACATACTTGAGATCAATGCATTTTTTCTCGATAAATTGTGCAGCCATCAAGAAAGTGGTCTCTGCCTACCCCTCCGGGAAGAGGGCGTGACTTTATGTATGTATAGTTAAAAACGAAACATCCTACGCCTTGAGTTTATTCAAATGATATTTGAATAACGAACTATTAAGATTGATCTGTGTGATGATTTAAAATCACAACAAACTGTTGCTTAAGCAATTAAATCCAAAGCAAGCGTTGTTGACGTAGTAAGTACATCTATTTTCTTTCATCTGGGTTGCACCGTCTACGCTGTGTACCAAAGTATAAAATTCGATTTTAAGACCTTTATTTGTAGCTAACTACAACTGCAATTCCTATTCCGCCTGTCACCGTGGGATAATGGCTACACAATTTTCAACGTAGAGCCCTTAGTCCAATGTTGAACTCTATTGAACTATACAAGTTACAACCGAACTAGACTTAACTGAGATCTTCAGTTCTTATTGGAAAAAGTTTCATATGGTATTGCCATTGCCAATTCTTATATTATAAATTTAATTGCCAGTTGATAATTTAAACGACGTTTTTCTAAAAAAAAAAACGCATATGTTTTTTTTCTCATTAAGATACTTTTTTTCCTTTTTTTCCTGGGTGAGCAGAGTTTATTAATTTCACAGGGAGCCCAAACTTAAAGCACTTTTAATAAAAATTACAATTATAAAATGAGCAGTTCTCAGATGGTTTGTTCAACAGCCTCTGTTATCTGTGTCAGTTAACCCAACCCACATCCAGGAAACCTCCATGGCATTCGAAGGCTCTATAAAAAGACTATCCTGTGTTGAGCAACATTCACTTCGTCCCCTGCCACTCCCTCCGTACAAATATCTGCAAATTCGGCGCCCGCGCACACTTACCGGCCAACCGTCACAACGCGCCGCCCAATCAATAACAGTTCCCAATTTGAAAAACTGAATTTGGAATTATATTTGTAGTGTTAAATTAATAAATTGAAAATGAAAGTGTTTATTGTGTTAGCGGTGTGTGCTATCGGTGTTTACGGGAAAGTTACTCGTAAGTGATTTTTTACAGATTTGTAATATTATGTATTACTAGCTGTTCGCCCCGCGGGTCCGCCCGCTCTTAAGGGTATGAAAAATAGATAGTAGCCGATTCTCAGACCTACTGAATATGCATATAAAATTTCATAAAGTTCGGTCAAGCCGTTTCGGAGGAGTATGGGAACGAAAACTGTGACACGAAAATTTTATATATAAGATATGGGATACATGTATGTGTGAGAACTTTTTACTAATTTTTTATAGATAATAAGGAAGCCTGGTAGAAATTGCTTCTCTACAAAAGGCCGCCTCTTTGTGTACATTGATTGCTGTGAATTCTTTAAATATATTTTTGTATACAAGAAAGTATATTCTATTAAAATTTTTATACAAGAAGTTTATTGATTTTGTGTCAACATATTTTTTGGTACTAAATGTAGTAATTAGGATAGGTTTAGTTACAATTTACTGTCACATAACTTATTGGTATATCTGGTCAAGGATGTAACATAAATAGCCCCTCCTCTGTATATCAATTAAAATAAAATTTATCTAACAATTTATGAGTAACACCTTTTAAGGTCATAACAAGTATTCAGGTTAGAGATCTAGGTCTAAGGTTCTGTTTGGAGTTAGGTTTCCTCGGACTGGTTAGGTGTTACGCAGGTTAGTTCTTACGATAGGTTAGTTCATTCGGGGGGGGCCCAATTCAGTAACTATAATTTACAAATTAAAATTACAAATCGAAGCACATTACTTAGTCGATATGACAAAAAAGTTATGGTTCACATTTGAGACTAATTGGCCACGCAATGAATTTAAAAATAGAGTCTTACTAAATTGTGGTTTCGTGTAATAGTCTCCAGGTGGAGTACGGGCACGGGTTACCTAATGGGCCCAAGGTGGTTCCGCTTGGTGCCCTGCCGATGCTGGCAACACTAGGGTTTTCATAACTCTGCGAAATGCGCAAAAAACTGTTTACTAACAAACTGCAAATTGTTGTTTAATACTGTTGTAAAAAAGGTGAAATGAGACAGCGTCCATCTGTGACGTAGTGGTTAAAATTATTTCTGTTTCGGAGGATGCCAGTTCGATTGCAGCTACAGACCAATCTCAAGATGCTCTTTTTGAGATTTACAGCACGGTGAAAGAATTTGTAAATAAATTACATTTATACGTGTCAAGTCAATTTATCTGCACTGTCGAAAAATAAGTTTGTTCACAGCCCAATAAGTTCCCACCGAGAGGCTCGACCCTACCCCGAATTAGGATGAATAGGCCTTAGTCGACCACGCTGGCCCAGTGCGGGTTGGTCGATTTAACATACAACGTTTAAATTCCTTCGCACCTATTAACCTATTTCTGTGAATCGTGATATGTAAAGCAGGAAATAATTTGATGTGTATAAATTAATAACCTGTACTATATGGGTATCAGAAAACTTTAAAAATTAAAAAATCTGACTCAAGGCAAGCGCAAGTGCTACACGAATTTAGATGTTGGTAAGTAGTAGGTGAAACACTGGATTAACATTTAATTGTATTCTCACGGATGAAGTCTTAAACAAGGCGTAGTCGTATGTACTGAATGATATTCATTATTTAAATCATGTCGCTGTCTGCATAGATATGACCTATTTATTTTGTTATTGATAATAGTACCCGAAGCCACATTCAAATTCCATTCACGTGCACCTATACCACTAAATATTATAAGGAAAACTCGTATTTAATGTTGTAATATAAATGCTTAACTATTAATTTCCCCTTGAAATTTGAATATGCTATGAAATGTAGAATTTAAGCAATATTGTTTACTTTACTTAGGTACTTAACCTTGTCTGTATGTTATTCATCCTTCGTTCAAAATGCACATGCATTCTATTTTTAAATAAAAAATAATAAAGGCTGTTACTGATTAATTAGCAAATACTGAAAAGATGATGTTCAGTAAATGGTTCAGTGTAACTAGTCCAAAAAAGTTAAAGGAGTTAAATATATCAATACCTCTGGGCTCAAAGGTCGTAAAGGACAAAATACGACTTTACAGGAGAGGCAAAAAACGAAAAAATAAAAAAGTTTTTAGCTGTAACTTTTTTGTTTGTCAAGCTAAATTAATGGAACCTAGAACATTATACTTAGGATGTGAGGTATTTTGATGAACATATTGTAAAAAATATCCTAGTTGGCTATTTACAGAGATAGACTTTCCTTTACGACCAAAAAATATTAATAATTGTCCTTTAAACCCCGAAAAATTTCACTCTGTGCAAGTATCTTGAGGCGTAAATGTAATATATTTTACCTATTATACAAAATTAAGGGAGTAAAGTACAGGTGGCTATGTAATTTTGGTTGTAAATGACCTGCATGCAACTTCAAATAGTGACAGTAAATACAAATTTAATATAATACTATACAGTATAAAATGTATAATTACTAGTTTGTTATCAGGAAAAGAGCAATCGATATGAATTTAAAATGTTTTGAAGAAATTCAATTACATTGTTAGTTTATTTTAACGAAAAAGAAACCATTCCTTATAAGAAAATCCGCAATAACGGTATTTATTACTTAGTATACCTACTAACAAGAGAAAGAACCTCAACAAAAGTAATTTCTTACCTTTAGCTAAGATATAAAAATAATGTTAATATTCCTGACCATAAAATTATTCTTAGGTGGATGATGCAATAAAACAGTTACAAGAAAACCTTACACACCCTACAGCCTACCTGCAGAGTGCAAAACTATGGCGAGCAGCTAAAAATTACAAAGGAAACCAGAACTATTATGAAATATTTTTGTATTATAACAACAATAAGAGCTACAAAACTACAAATTACGAAACAAATGTGATGAGAAATAATGATCGAATTCTTTAAAGTGACACAAAACAATTACAATTAAATAAATTCAATCACAGAATGGAATACCGGCATCACATACATACAATCAAAACAATTTACAAAAATTGCAGCTATATGATTTGATGTTGTTATGAATTCAAAATTATGAATATATATTTTTTAAACATAACAAAAGTACTTTCTGTACATTATTGAAGTTTAAAATTGATTTTAAGTTCAGTGCCAGCAATAAAAAAGTAATTATTACTATTATATTTTATTTATTTTGAGGGCGTAAAGAACAGTTTTGTAAAAATAATACCTTTACGCCCATACATTTGCAGTAAAACTTGACCTTACTCCCTAGTTAACAAAAAATTACGGGTAAATTGGTAGTTAAGACTTACTTTTGCCAATTATTTCTGTTTACTCTGCCAATGAAGGTGGGTTGTAAAGGATATTTTTTTGCGAATTTCGCTATACCGATTATACAGATCGATAGAGAATTAAAAACTGAATAAGGCTGCATTCACAAGTCATTTCGACCCAAATGTCCTTTACGACCTTTGAGCCCAGAGGTGTCGATATATTAACAGAAAATGAACAATAATTTGAGCGAGATATTGGTTGGAGTTAATTGGTAATTTGTATTCTAGTAATTACTATTTTGCCAGTACAAGGTACAGGTGTTTGCTTTTTGAATATGTATAAACTTTAACCAGTTTCAAATGAATAAAACACGAATTTCGATCAGCTTTTTAAGAACTCAGGGATTGTAATTAAATTAATCATTACCAAGAATTGACATAATACATAATATATTACTGATTATTATCAAATAGTAGGTATTACGAAAGTGGCGTGTAATAATAAACATAGTTATTCTCTGTCATAATTTTCATTTATTGACCCTAAACGGCACTCTACGCCCTACATATTTTCAACAATACTGTGCTGGCTAATATTGTTATTATTTTGGATAATATAGCTACAATAGGTAAGCGAGTTGCCTATACATTATATGGCACGCGCAACGGTATAATTTTTTTTATAAACAAGACATACTACAAGACAAACACATACACACACAGACACACTACTACTAGGTACTCATGACGTGTCTAAGCTATTATTTACTTTAGTTATTCGCACCCAAATTATAACAATAATTAATATACTTATTTATTTTTAAATTTCCAGCTGACTATTTCCCCCAATGCCGCCGAAGTGACCCTCAGATCGAGAAGTGCGTATTGGATGGAGTAGAAAACCTCAGACCGATGCTGTACACCGGAATTCCTGACCTGAACATACCAGCCCTGGAGCCACTGACCATCCCAACCCTGAAGCTGGACCGGACCGCCCCCAATCTCAGGATTAAGGCGGTGCTGAAGAAAATGAAGGCCATTGGAGGAGGAAACTTCAAAGTCGAGAAACTTAGGTGAGTTTCGAAGTTAAAATTATTACCATCTAGATTCACGAAAACATGAAATTTTATGTAAAGTATTACTGGCGATTACGGAAAAAGTGTATTGTATGTAGTTAGCCTTTATTAAACAGCATAAGCAGCAAGAACGAATTTACTAATATAACTTCACAATTTTAACACATTTTTCTAAAGGGCAAACAAACTAAGAAACCATTAGGTTTAGTAATTAACAAAATGATTCGTAATTTCCTCCAACCATTTTGTATGATTATCAATTGTGTTGTTATAATTGTGTTCTCCGAAAATAAAAAGATATACTATTTATGTCCGTCTAGTCACACAGATTTTATTAAGTAACGGAAGGACCGGAAGAAATTTCTTTTGATTGATTGAGTAATAAACATTATCGGAAAAATATAAATGTTACGACAGTAAAATACGGGTAATGTAATGGTCAGAAAGGAAAGAAGGAAATAATTTTACACAATCAATAAAATGTTAGAAATCTTACGGCAGAGGTGTTACGCTGCTTCTCTATCGGTAATAAGATCAATAAGCAAATCTCGTGTAATGTAGTTTGTGAGCAATCTTGATTACTGCAGTAGGTTTGTGGTCAAAAACTTATTACTCGTAAAAACTTAATACCCTTATTAGACGAGTTTTTTTTTACGAAATGATCAAAATCGCCTTCAAGGGAAAACGGCACAAACTTACCAACAAAATGATAAATTATACTTTTGAACCCTACTCATACCTTTTGAGAATTTGTATCAGTTCTTTTCGTTCTCACTTTAGTACAGTTGGTAATGTGTAAGCGAGTGAACAAGAATCGCCAACCCATTAGTGGAGAAATATCCAGCTGGGATGTTTGAATTGATTGAACTCTTCGAAATTTCTGTTTTAACTTTTTCCTATTGTTAATACTTTTTTCATCATCATTATCATCATTTTAGCCAGTAGACGTCACTGGAATACTTTTTTAACCGACTTCAAAAAATAAAAAAAGGAGGAGGTTCTCAATTCGACGCGTATGTTTTTCGTATTTGATAAAGCTGAGAGAAAAAATGACGAGGAATTCGTGTCCAAATTGCAGGATCCACCTGAACAACAAGTACGCAGCGGAGCTGAAGATTACCATCCCCAAGCTGCGAGTGACGGCCGACTACGACGTGCGCGGCTCCAGGGTGCTCACCCTCGACATCAACGGCAAGGGCAAGCTCAAGGCCAACTTCAGTGAGTTCACACTTACATAATCAGATCACGATCCCCAAGCTGCAAATGACGGCCGACTACGACGTGCGCGGCTCCAGGGTGTCAACAGCAAGGGCAAGGTCAAGGCCAACTTCAGTGAGTTCACACTTACATAATAAGATCACGATCCCCAAGCTGCAAATGACAGCCGACTACGACGTGCGCGGCTCCAGGGTATCAACAGCAAGGGCAAGCTTTAGGCCAACTTCAGCTAGTTCACACTTACATAATCAGATCACGATCCCCAAGCTGCGGGTGACGGCCGACTACGACGTGCGCGGCTCCAGGGTGCTCACCCTCGACATCAACGGCAAGGGCAAGCTCAAGGCCAACTTCAGTGAGTTCACACTTACATAATCAGATCACGAACCCCAAGCTGCAAATGACAGTCGACTACGACGTGCGCGGCTCCAGGGTGCTCACCCTCGACATCAACGGCAAGGGCAAGGTCAAGGCCAACTTCAGTGAGTTCACACTTACATAATAAGATCACGATCCCCAAGCTGCAAATGACAGCCGACTACGACGTGCGCGGCTCCAGGGTATCAACAGCAAGGGCAAGCTTTAGGCCAACTTCAGTGAGTTCACACTTACATAATCAGATCACGAACCCCAAGCTGCAAATGACGGCCGACTACGACGTGCGCGGCTCCAGGGTCCTCACCCTCGACATCACCGGCAAGTATGGCGGAACCGGCGGAAGATCGTAAAGCCGTTGATCCTGGCCTTTATCTACAATGTAGTCGTTACATGATGACTCGTGACGTGACCGTCAGAAATCTTAGACGGCTCAATAATTCCGTCACCAGGGTTTCTGATTCTGAGTTTAGTTAACTTCAAAACCCACACGATAGACAAGCAAGCATTATGGTGTGAAGTTGGTAATTTTCAAGCTGAAATGAGAGGTAACGAACGAGTCTCGATATGAACGGCAAGGGCAAGCTTTTGGCTAACTTCAATGAGTTCCATTGTGATATGTTACACCAAAAGCACACATTAAAGTAAATAAAATTGACATTGAACTTTATGACAATTCAAGGTAAACGAGTTCGTACCCAATGAGAAAGTTACCGAATACGGGTTAAGGAGACGAAGGAGCCTTCACAATATTTAATTAATTTTCTATCAACAAGGTTAACAAGATTAAATTGATTTTATGTGTTAGTTAATAAATTTAATTAGTATTTAATTCCCCATTTTCTTAATGGTCGAGTTTGTGACTCTTTAGAAGTATGCAAGCATAGTCTTAAAAGACTAGAACCATTTTAGAGAAGAGAACAGATTCCCATTGAGTAGGCAAAACCAATACTTACTTGAATTAGACGAACTTTTCCGTATTTTATTTTTTCCATCACATTTAAGACAATTTAGTCCCCATATCCTAGTTTATAGTGAGCCTGCCAGCACAGGGTCGCAGGTTCGATCCCCGCCCGTTAACACACATTTTCACGGGTTTTCTCCACGACATTCGTGTGATGAACAGTTGTGTTTGCCTTGAGTCTTGATATTGTATATTTATATAAGTGTGTATTTATTTATCTATACATGACGTTAGATGGCAGTAATACTGTATGTATACTGCCGCAGTATATGCGTGAGATCTTAATTTACTGTCATTTATATTTCCAGCCGGCATCACGGTGGTGGCGAAGGGTTCTGCCAAGCCGGTGGACAAGGAGGGCGTGCAGTACCTGAATATGGACAAGGTGGCGATGAAGGTGCGCATCGCTCATGGGCAGGTGGCCTTCGACGAGGCTGAGAGACCTCTCGCTGGTGAGGAACTGTCGCATCTTCTAGTATTTGGGGCATAAGACCCCAGAAATCCGCCACAGTACATCTTTAGGCTGTGATGAAGAAACTAAATAAAAAGAAGACATAGATAAAATCTACAATAACGCAAAAAACGAGTAGTAATTAAAATATGGGAAAACAATTTAAACGTTTCAATGTTACGATAGCGTACATTTAAAATTCTGCATTACTTAGTAACTAACTAACTAATCCTCAGCACATTTAAAAAAATGGATTTATAATAATAACAAATCCATTTATTTCAGGCAATATTTACACAAAGATGTTAAATGTGTAAACAGAGGCACAATTTTTTTTAATTGACCTATCCTTGTGTCGAAAAAGTTAGACCAATCAAGCTTCACCGGACTTGTAAACAGAGGCCCATATCATAAATACCTACCTACCTGCCTATTTATACTATCAGATTTAGATCTAAATTGTTTCTCTGTACAGCCGCCTCAGCCGAAGCGTTCTTCAACGCGAGCCCGAACACCGTCCTGGATATCCTAAGCCCGCTGATCGAGGACACGGGAGCCGCCGTGCTGAAGGCCTACCTCAACAAGATCCTGCAGAAGATTCCCCTCAGTGATGTGTTGCTCGACTAGAACCAACGCGAGCTCGCTTACTGAAGACGCAGCATGGAGTGATCAGTTTTTCTAATTATTCTTTTTTAGGCGGCTTCATATGAACATTAGACGGTTCTAATGCCACCATTATTATAATTTGTTTTGTTACCTTGGTCTGAATTATAGATCCGTCTGTCATTTTCATGATTGGTAATTTTTATGATTGGACGTTTTTATAATTCGACTTTTTAATGGTTGGTCATTTTTCGACAATTCATTTTCATCATTTTCAAGTTTGGACATTAGTCGCGCAAAGGAGGAAACGCGGGGTGTTGCGCGGCGCTTTGGGCATCCCATATGTTTGTACCCGCGCCACAGAATTCCAACAGGAATTCCCTCGCGGTCAATTTAATTTAAGTATGACTCTTATTTTCTAATGGTTCACATCAGTATAAGACAACGCGACTTTCTAACTGAAGACTTTGTTTTAAAAGGCAGTTGAGATATTCACACAAAAATCATAGATAAAGTTTATATAAAAACATATTTAATTGTCATTCACATAGAAATCTAAAATATTATGCTTGCTTATCATGTTCTATTTAATAGTAAAGTATAATAGATGCACTTGTTCGTATTGCGCTACGCAGGATTGGCCTACTTTGTAATACTTGCATATTCTAATCATGTCAATCTTTGGTAAGACGAGGCTCTGAAGTAGTTTTCTAAGTCATTTTATGTGTACATTCTCTACATCTTGCAAATTATTAAATATTAAAAACACAATACTGAATAGTTCCTCAATCTCTGAGAAAATCATTGTACAGGTGTATAAGATTTTCGTAAATTGTCTTTATTCAGACACTCTCTTGATATGCTCTTGATTGAGTTCCGGAATTGTTGTAAATATTGGAAGCCAAAGAAGTAGAAAAGTACCTGTTGTTACTTTTAAGATAATTTAGTTATAAATAACATTAATAAATTAAATAATTATTTTAATTTGTTGTTTGCTTTTTTAAGTCCTCATAAGTTTAGTTTAAATTTCAATACAATCTAAATAATATTATTCAGTGAAGTAAGAAGTGCAAGAAACTAGTGAATGTCTAATAATGTCCATATGCAGTGGATGAACTTGCTCTGGATGCAGGAAATAATGAGGCCAATGTCTCGCCTTGCATAGCTACACTACTATAGTATATGTATACTAGTAAACACGGAAGCTCTATGACAGTACCAGATCAGAAGTAATAATAGAAAAAAAACGGAAGTGAACTAACAATTGCAGCAATGTTGATCTAAGAGTAAAGTCATTAAAAATATCAATCAGTAACATTTGAAAGACTATTGTATTTTGTCGCAGTAGTATGGTTATATCAGTTTTAAGCTTCGAGATCATTCGTCGATCCATTTAAACATTAAAAAAAATAATTTTCCCCTGTGTGTTACGTAAAAAAATTATCATTCATGGCACTCCTCGGAAGTACTGCGTTGAACTCTGGGTACCTAATTACTTACTAATTGTAAGTAGAATTAATAGAAATTATGATCGTAAAACTTTGAACTCTAAGCCATTCTATAAATACAAGCAAAGAAGGTCCTTATTCAAAGGGCCTTAATTGAAACTACATTCTAACCATATATGAATTAATATATACCATGTAGTACTTTAGAGCACCTTTTATAAACTGAGAACACATGACACTGTGTCTTAGATTAACTCTACATTCAAACAAACATGGAGACTCTTTTAGTAAGGTTTTTGTTAATAAGTGTATGTGTACATTCTGTGATTTCTAGAAGAACTAATGTTAGGCACAATAATACTGAGGATAGTGGTGAAATTGAATATAAACGTAAGTATTGATAGTTTAGTTGTTAACAATACAATTAAATGGTCAGGTAATACAATTAAATGTTGTAAATAGTAGCACTAATCGAGATAACGGAAATAAATAAGTATTTAGAAATGGTTTGCGATACGTAGGTTGTGGATAGGGTAGCTTGATATAGATAGTTAGTTGGCTTTAGCATCATCATTCTTCTTTCTTTTTGTGTTGTTGTAAGATTATCGGCCTACTTCACTAAGCCTAAGCCTGGTGTCAGAATTATTAATGTCGCCTTAGACGACTACATCACCTGTAGATGTAGCCCGGACAAACACGGCTTTACGTGACACAGAATCCTCTTTTGATTGGGTACGATAGACCATTTGAACCGTGGGTATTACAGTAAATCACTTATTATCCCCAATCTATCTTCTTCTTTTATTCTATACTAGCGACCCGCCCCGGTTCAGCACGGGAAAATGGTTATTGTGGGTTATCCTTCAGTAAATTATGCATGTATTATACATATAAACCTTCCTCTTGAATCACTCTATCTATTAAAAAAAACCGCATCAAAATCCGTTGCGTAGTTTTAAAGATTTAAGCGTACAAAGGGACATAGGGACATAGGGACATAGGGACGGAGAAAGCGACTTTATTTTATACTATGTAGTGATAGTGATAATAAAACTGAAGAATCGGCGTGTCTGTACATCGATTTGTATTTAAAAAAACTGATTGTAGGTGATAAAGGTAGTGTAGCTGAACACAAAAATACAAGTTTTGAAAAAATTACCTTCTGTCTGTTTGTCCGTTTGTACACGCTAACCTATGGAACTACTACACGGATTTTAATGAAACTTTACAAAAAATTAGCTTATACATCAACACACAGGCTACTTTTTACCGCGGGAAAATACTTCTTTCTCACGGGAAAACCTATTAACACGGGCGGAGCTGCTGGCGGAAAGTAATCAATAATTCATTTAGAATATCAATTTGGTGTAAATGTCTCCAGAACAATCAGGCATGTGCCACTACAGCGACCCCCACGTGGAGGAATGCATCAGGCGCATGGCAGAGCAAGCCAAGCCCCTCCTGGCGCATGGCATCCCATCACTGGGCATCCAGCCGCTGGAACCCTTGAAGATACCCAACATCCGTCTTCGCCAGCATAGCGCCCCCAAGAACGGATTCAAATACGACGCCTGGCTCTCCGATGTTGTACTGAAGGGATTGACGGATTTCAGCTTTAATAAGCTGGAGTAAGTATTGTTTCACTAAGATTTTTTAAGTTATACCATTGTTTAGATATTTTCTAGGAAATACAAAAAGAATATTGGCATTGCTCAAAAGGATATAACTTACCATTGTTTAATTCTATTCTGAAAACTATCTAACATAATATAGTGCAAGACGAGAGCCAGCCTAGGTTTGAGCAAAACTTAGTAACTTCATTAAAATTTTACGTCGAAAAGTGATTTGTGTAATCTTATTTCGAATAAAACATTTAGATTTAGATTTTTTTACATCTGTCATGTTCCCGATACCTACGGCTGAATGCGCCTTCAGGAACTTCTAATCCAACCGAGAGAATATTTGACACCATGACATAGTCCCTCAGAGAACCTGGCATTTAGTCCGTAAAGAAAGCTGCTTGTAAATCTCGGCGAAATCAAAATATGCAGCATATTGAAATTTCAGTTGACGCACAAAAAAAAGTGAAGTTTCAGTTGCATATCATTCGTTGTTTAACGTCGTTAACAGCATCGTCCCCACCGAAGGGCTAGAGCCTACCCTGATGCTGGTATCATTTATTTTCAGCGTCTACCCCGAGGAGTTGAAGGTGACAGCTAATATAAGCCTGCCACATCTGGTGATGAACGGCGAGTACGTCATACTCGGCAGCTTCCAGATGCTGCCGGTGGAATCCACTGGGAAAATGGCCGCTAATTTCTGTAAGATAACTTACTCTCACTGCCTTACTCGATTTTCGTCAAAAACAAGTGTTTACTAAAACTAATTAATTTAACGTGGACGAAGCGCCTGAATCGCGTCATATGTTATAAAGTTGGCTTATAATATATGTATAAGTATAAATGCTAGTAGGCACTTATTTAATTGTTTATATTATAATATTTTATTAATTCATCCTACAAAAAAATGGTACATTGTGTTATTATTATGAAAGTCTAAAAAATATGTAAGTGAATTTTAATTGAATTTGAACTGAATACTAAACTAAACAGTCAAGTAAAGTTGTGCTAAAGTTACTTTTGAATTTATGATGATGACGTAAGCTAATTTGATTAGATTGGATGGGGACATGACAATGCTGTATTAATTTATTTATACACCGTGAAATTTAACTGGTCGTTTATCCGCAACATACTCATGAAACTGAACAACTTTCCCTAATCAAGGAACATAGGTTGAAATCTCAAAACTAAAATTCAACTTTTCATATAAACTTTATTCCACTTCAGGCCACATTTTATGACAAGTTGAATTTTAATTTTGAGATTTTAACCTATGTTCCTTAGGGAAATATGTTTAGTTTCATAAGTATGTAGCGGATAAACAACCAGTTATGGTCTAAGAAAACAAGGTCTAACACTCCAACCTCGTGACTGACACAAGCCTACTTCATTTTGCGCTGTTCATCCTTGTCTATTACACGCATTCGACAAGGATGAACAGGCAAAATGACGTAGGCATGTGTCAGTCACGTGGTCGGAGTGTTAGACCTTGTGTTCGTAGACCATACAACCAGTTAAATTTTACGGTGTATAAGTAAATTAATGCAGCAGTGTCACCATCCAATCCAACCAAATTAGCTTACGTCATCATCATAAAATGAAAAGTAATATTTAAACTGCTAAACTTTAGCACAACTTTACTTGAGTTTTTAGTTTAGTATTATGTGTGTGTTTTAGCGTCGTGTACAGCAAGTCTGGTGGTGCTGGGAGCGCGGGTGCACCGACGGATGGTGGTGCGGGAGTCCTCGGTGCGACTGCAGTGCAGCGGACAAACCAGGGCGGACCTCAGCGACGCACACTCCACCACTCATGATATGGGTACAACATCATCTTAATCCTCTTACATTTTCTGAATATTAAAACCACCAGCGCCGTAACCTGCCCGGGCTGCGGCTTTCGCTGAGGGAACCCTTTTTGTTTGGATGTGGCAATGCAGGGAGATGTCAATGCGAATTTATCTTTTTGTTGTTTTATTTTTATGTCTGTATTTTTTGTTTGTAATTTTAGTGTTGTGATGTCAAAACAAATAAAAAAATCTGATTTCTGAAAACAACAATACCTATGCAGTCACTGGTAAGAATAAATGAATAAACTTTCTGGTACCATAATATAAATGTGTGTGTATATCAACAGAAATGATAACGGATCACATAGCGAGCATGCACGCGGCCGACATAGCCCGCGAGGTGCAGCCGGCGGTGGAGACTGCGCTCGCGATGGTTCTAGAAGACGTCGCCAACAAGATGCTGAGAAACGTGCCTTCGGAGATGGTGTTCCCCAACTAAATAAACCAATCATTTAAAGTAATTTTAAAAACAATCATAGCACTATAAAATTGAAAGAATGCACTTAAAAGTAATAAGAGAAGGAGCTAACTTCTGAACATTTATAGAATTTGCATTTGCATACTGAAAATTATGTTTGGCCAGTACAAAAAGCTGTAACAATAAAAATATGTACTAATTTGTATTTGGATTGAAATATCGCGATTGTTATAAACTATATCAATAATGTAATTTAGACATACAATTATTTATTTTCTATTTATTACAATCATAGCACTATAAAATTGAAAGAATGCACTTAAAAGTAATAAGAGAAGGAGCTAACTTCTGAACATTTATAGAATTTGCATTTGCATACTGAAAATTATGTTTGGCCAGTACAAAAAGCTGTAACAATAAAAATATGTACTAATTTGTATTTGGATTGAAATATCGCGATTGTTATAAACTATATCAATAATGTAATTTAGACATACAATTATTTATTTTCTATTTATTACTATTCATAGGCGTTTGTAGTAGAAAATTAAATATAATTTATTATTACCTAATAAATGGCTGTTTTACTGATAAATCTTGAGTATTATTTATACCACTGGTTTTCAGCAAGAAAAAAAGAATTGTTTTTAACTGAGTAAGCACCGATCTTCTTCTACAAGACCGATGTACTTCGTTGACCAGTTGTGGTCGCGTTGGGTGCGTTTGCGCAGATCTGGGCCACCAGGCCGGTGACCGCCCTTACGTCACAACGTCACTCTTACAACACTTGGCGACTGCAACGTCTATTAGACGCGCCGCTGCTGTTATGAACTGCCAGTTTGCGTACGTTATACAGGGTTATCTTTTAATCAGTGCACATATTTTAGGTAGGCATAGATTAAAGAAAATAATAAACCCCGTATATTTTTTTTTATCACGTTTCATACAAAAAATCTAAATATTATATTTTATGCATAAAATTGTTATCAAATTTTGTATGGGAAGAAATTTAATACGCGCCAATTTTCTTTATACTTCGTATAAACACTCATTGGCTTAATAATTGGACACGTATTCTGGCGTTTTTTTAAATCCGTTCCCTAAACGGGCTAAAAATAGTGTCATAATAAAAAAAAAATTTTTTTCGTCTCATGTGAACTAGTAATAATACTGACTGTGTACACAAAATATATTGTGCACTGATTAAAAAGTAACCCTGTATACAGCTTACTTAGACCCTTTTTAAACAATTTTGAGGAGTGTTATTCAACTCACTTTAAATACGACGATTCAAAAAGTACTGGCTGTACACCAGTAGAACTTCTGACTGGGATATTGTACTTCTAACAAGAAGAATCCTTTTACTAGATTTGACTGAACAGACTTCTCCAAAGTAATTTTGCATAAGAAACTGATATTCTAAATTCGAATGTTCAAATTTTTTGCCTTAAATATCTACATCAAATGAGACATTAACTCACATGCTAATAATATCCTATAGGTTTCGAGGTTGACCTACTTCAAAAACCACAGAACATTTAAAAGAGGCCTTTTAAATGTTCTGTGTCAAAAACAATAATTTTATATTAGCGAATGTAGGTAGGTATAATAAAATAATATAAAATACCCACAAATAGTGGTACAAGTTAAAATCTAATATACTTATATTAAATTCTCATGTCACAGATTTAGTTACCATACTCCTCCGAAAGGGCTTGACCAATTTTTATTAAATTTTATATGTATATTCAGTTTTGAGAATAGTTATCAATTTTTTTAAATCGAATTTGAAAAGATAGACTTTCGGATGAAATTATAATCGTGATAATTAAAAGATAGACACGTGTTCCTTTCCACAGAACCACTGGCATCAGAATGTTACCCAATATTAAACAAAAACACTACGATTACGTGACTTTTACTTCACCAGATGATTTGTAATACTGCGACCATCTGCCCATTGATGAGTCGGCATTTTAGCTCTTTCGAAACTGAGGTAAATAAGTGCGCAAAAATTGCTGCTGGCTGCACTAAATTTGATATTAATGAGTTTTAAAATTCATATCATACTACTATTATAAAGAGGAAAGATTTGTATTTGTGTGTGTGTGTGTGTATTTTTGTAATAAATAAACTCAAAAGCTACTGAACCGATTTCAAAAATTCTTTCACCATTAGAAAGCTACATTCACCCTGAGTAACATAGGCTACATTTTACCGTGGGAAATGCTTAATTTCGGAGCCGCGGCGGTAAGCTAGTTATAAATAAAGAGAGAATTATAAAGTTCAGCTAACTTAGGTTTCATAAACTTGCGGTTGAGTCTTATGTATGTATGTACGTTTATTTCAAGGAATGTCAATAAAGATATTTTGGTATCTTGGTTTGGAAAACAAATTAATTAATTAAATGAATATCCATTGGCCAAAATAGGTATACGTACTTGTACTTTTAAATAAATTTATGCAATTTTAAAAATAAAAAATAATTTGTTTGCAAATGAAAATCTTAAATATAAATATATCGAGTTTAGATATACGCATAGACATTTTCCAGGTCTCTACATACTTCCGTTACATTTCTTCACCTATAATAATATTGATAATCACATCAAAATCTTAAACATTATTGTACACTGATGTGCATTAGATGGCGAAATCTAATCACGTGGTGATAAAAAGATGTTATGAGATAGTTTGTGGGAGTCATCATCACGTCCGTCTTGTTTAAAATAGAGGTGCGCCTGATCAGCCCTATTAGTGCATCTGTGGGTTCAAACGGGTCAACTATGTGGACTTTGGCATTCATTTTCGGTTTTATTCATACAGTGTTTGGTCATGGAGATGGACTTATTAATTGTAAGTATTTAACGTGGTTTTGTTTGACAACTATTGCACTAGCACGTATGTTTAATTTTACGTAATCTTAGAAGTTGTTTTTCTTATTTTAGTTCAATTATATTTTGTGTAACAGAGAAGATCTGAGGCCAATACATACACAGTAGGTTGACAAGAATAAGAAGACTTGTTTATCACTCAGACATTTTCCGTGTTTTATAGTTTTTTAGTGCCAACTTATTGAAGCCTACAATAGTTATTATGTTTGCAGATTAAACATACTAATTCCAAATCAGATTTAAGTGTATTTTGTGTTTTTGAAAACTGTTACCTTATCTAGTATTCCTGTTTCAGTTGGAGGATTTATTTGTCCTCGGGAGGAGAAAGCTTTAGGGCGCTGCCTTCGGGATGCTCTAAACACGTATATACCAGAATTGGCCACAGGTTTGTAAACAACAATGCATTTTAAGATAATATTAAAACTATCTACCTATCTAACTAATCTAAAAATCTGTATCTTCGTATAATAAGGTATAATCCTACTATTTGTTTTCCAAATGCACCTACCAACTTTTATCAGTCATTCGAACATTGAACTGTCATACACGATGCACCACTTGTATGGGAAGAATCCATTTCTTATAACAATTTTTTTGTCGAAGGGAATCCATAACAGCACAGTTTAGTTCGTAGCATTTATACAACTAATTACTTCATAACAGGACTGCCAGAGTTCAACATTCCTCCAGCGGAGCCCCTCATCATCCCCTCTCTATCTGTGAAGCAGAACGCCGGGGCCATCCACGTCACGTCCACGTTTGAGGACGTCATCGTCAAGGGACCCTCGCAGATGCGCGTCAAGGATGTCAGGTAACCATCGCTCTCCTTGTGAGCCCTCATCATCCCCACCCTGTCGGTGAAGCAAAACCCATTAGGTACGTCACATTCACATCCACCTTCGAGAACGTCATCGTTAAGGGACCCTCGCAGATGCGCGTCACTGACGTCAGGTAACCATCGCTCTCCTTGTGAGCCCCTCATCATCCCTACCCTGTCGGTGAAGCAAAACCCATTAGGTACGTCACATCCACCTTCGAGAACGTCATCGTTAAGGGACCCTCGCAGATGCGCGTCAAGGATGTCAGGTAACCATCGCTCTCCTTGTGAGCCCTCATCATCCCCACCCTGTCGGTGAAGCAAAACCCTTTAGGTACGTCACATCCACCTTCGAGAACGTCATCGTTAAGGGACCCTCGCAGATGCGCGTCACTGACGTCAGGTAACCATCGCTCTCCTTGTGAGCCCCTCATCATCCCTACCCTGTCGGTGAAGCAGAACTGGACGTCACTGTCAAGAAGGACCCTCGGAGATGCGCGTCACTGATATCAGGTAAGCACGGTAAAAGAGAAGACAAAATACCTTAGACCCCCCTGGAAAATAGACGTGAAGCTATAAAAGAGCAAGAAGAAATGATATTGACTCTTCAGTTACCGAGGAACTCCAGTAAGAAAAAGCTTTCCTTCTGATGTCATCATCTACCAAGTTGGTAATGCCACCTAGTAAATTTCTAACCCAATATTTTTTGTCGTTTAAGCGTTACAAAGTTCCTTCCGCATTTACAAAGACGAGGGTTACCAAAACTTACCAATTAAATTATTAACATCTGCAAAGTAAGCTTCGAAAAAATAAATGACCGAAAGTTCATCAGGTACTGTACATAGAACCAGAAAATATAATGAAATGTGCGTTGTTTCAGAGTGATAGCGTCGAACAACCAGGTGATCGCAAGGCTGCACATCCCGGAGCTGCGCATGCGTGGCAACTACCGCATCAAGGGCAAGCTGCTGATGCTGCCCATTGAGGGCGATGGACAGTTCTCTGCTAAATATGGTAAGCACATTTTAAAACATTCAATTTTTTACAAAGCTGGATGCTTAGAGCAACGCGGCCTTCCGTACCGGGCCCGCGTTGCTCTAAGCGCAGATGGCTCAAACAAATGTTAAATTATATCATTGTTTTTAATTAAATAGCAATTTTGTTTATGCAAACCACAACTACGATGCCCAACATACGTGTGATAATTCAAGTGAGAGGCATAAGTCCAGCATTGGGCTGTTATATTGGTTGTAGTAGTACCATACGTCATATATTTTTGTGAATAGAACGGAATATTTTTTGTAATAAACATGGTATACAATAAAAGTGTTAACATAACAACGTCACGTCTTGTCTAAAGAGTCATACAAATTTTAAACTGGTCATTAAAAGCTAATAATAAAAATATGTATAAAATATACGAATAATAATAAAATATTATTTTGTATATTTACGGGTCTTTACGCGATGATTACTTACTACAAAGCACGTAAGCCTCAAACAAACAATAATAAAATAGTTCTGGCGTGAAAACCACTATATAGAACACTTATAATAAACGGACGGACTAAGGTATTAAGTATTATATATTCTGTGGTATTATTTTAATACTTCGTAGGCCAATCCCTAATATTTGACATAAGGATGTCAATGTGTAAAGACACACCCCAATTGCCCCAATATATTTAAATGTTGTCTGTCTAATTTGGTTATTTGATTCTGTTTAATTTGAAATGTTTCATAGGTATTTATTATTACCAATTCTGATTGAAAGTAGAGCATTCGAACTCCTGTACTCAAAGTAACATATGGTATTAATGTAAATATATTTTTTCTAATTGTGAAAACATTAAAACAAAGAACCTACCGTTACGAGTACTTTCTGAAAGAAGTATTTGCATTGTCGTCGGTACGTAAATATGACCGTGTTTTGAAATTTGCATTCATTATGTATTTATTTGTGTATTATTAGTATGTACCGATTGTATTACGTAATATAAGTTAGTAAATGTTTTATATTATATTGAAATAATATATGTATTTATATATATGGTCAATACCTTCTTTAAAGTTTGTCATAAATAAATCTTTACTTCTATCACAGAAGAAAATAATAGTACTAACCCGTACAGAAAGAACACTCACCCACCCCCCCGCGCCAAAATGAGTTTCCCGCCCGATGTGGCGCCCCACGCCCCACACCCCGCAGGCGCCGCGGGACTCCGCCGGTGGTGTTCGGGGGTGTTTTACATAGCACCTGCCTAGCGCCATTGACTTAGGCTCAATTCACACCGGGACGGCAGCGACGCGGCGAGCACTTTCAGTGTGAAATCATTTTAAACTTTATCCAAGTACTAAAAAGACTAGTATCGCTTGAAACCGCCGACGGATGCGCGGCGCCGCGCGGCGCCGCTGCTGGTAGCCGCGCGACTCGTCGAAGCTTCAAGCGATACCTATCTTTTTAATTTGTAAATAAAGTTTAAAATTATTTCACACTGAAAGTGCTCGCCGCGTCGCTGCCGCGTCCCGGTGTGAATTGAGCCTTATAGTTGATATTTAGTTGTTATTCAAAAAGAAGTAGGTTGTCAAAACGCGTTTTCTGTATGGAGTGACTGCCCACTGCTTCTATTCCCTTTTGATTGAAGATGTCGTCGTCGCCTATATCGAATTGAAGCTATTGCATTTTTATAGCAAATACGTCAATTGTTAAACGAGGTAATTTCATATGACGGGTTTCTTAACGGGTACTTTGTCAATTTTGTGTGAGATAATTTCTTGTCATAACGCTTCATGTTAGCGGGGCTGACTGCATTGTTGAAAAAAAAAAGGGGAGAATAAACCGCTTATAACAGTCCACTGCAGGAATGAGGCCCCTTGGAAGGGAGGTATTGCCTATATCCCGGATAGGGGATCGCAGTTATTGTTGATAGATACGGTACAATCCGTGGGTATATATATTTCTTCAGTTACCTTTTACGACATCCACTGGAACAGTTGGAGTGGTTAAATAACCTAACCTAACCACACGATAAAAGATAGTGGTGGGTGGTTAGGATTGAACTATCATAAACTATTCCTGTGAATGTCGTAAGAGGTAAATAAAGGAATAAATGTACCATACCAGATAATAAAGAGTGTTAATGTATTTAAAGGGCGTCGGTGGCCAAACGGCTAGGGCCGTCGACTTCCATTCGGAAGTTCGCGGGTTCGAACCCCGGCATGTGCCAATGTGTTTTCGATTTTCGAATTCTTATGTACGTTTATTCGACGCTCTTACGGTAAAGGAAAACATCCCGAGGAAACCTACACACACCGGCGAAGTAATTCAAGGGTTGTGTGTGAAGTTGACCAACCCGCACTGGGCCAGCGTGGTCGAGCCCCTCGGTGGGGACATCACATAGTATAAAACAAAGTCGCTTTCTCTGTCCCTATGTCCCTATATCCCTATGTATGCTTAAATATTTAAAACTACGCATAGGATTTTGATGCGGTTTTTTAAAATAGATAGAATGATTCAAGAGAAAGGTTTATATGTATAATACATGCATAATATACTTAAGGATAACGCACAATAACCATTTTCCCGTGCGGAGCCGGGGCGGGTCGCTAGTATATTATATGAGCTCTAATGAATGTATTTGTCCAGGTGACATCGACGCCATAGTGAACATAGTCCTGGGTCGCCAGCCGCAGCCCGGCGGCCCCGACTCCCTGCGCTGCGAGCAACTGGATGTCAAGTTCAAGATGGGCACGGCTTCCATGCACCTCGACAACCTCTTCGGGAGCGAGGGAGAACTCAGTAAGTTGTTGGGCTTTTTTGTGGTGATAAAATAATACATAGCAAACGCACCTTTTTTTTTTAATTGACCTATGCTTGTGTCGAAAAAGTACGACCAATCAAGCTTCACCGGACTTGACAAACGCAGCACTGCACTACTGCAGCCTCTTCGCTAGTCGGTTGGCTGGTAGAGATCGCTATAAGCGATAACACCGCACTTGAGCACTATGTTCTGCAGTGATGTATTTCTGTTTGTGTGCAATAAAGGGTTTTTACTTATTTAGATTGGAACAGTACATAATCTGTAACTCCTACAAGAACCAATAAAAGTTGTGTTGCCGAATTCCCATACAAAATTATCAACTCCGATAGTTTACATTTTACGCTAGTTATAGAAACTGGCTGTGGCTTATTGTAATTTTCCCTTTTTCACTAATCATCTTTATTAAAATGAATAAAACATGCAAAAAAATTTATAAAAAAGAGCCAATTTGCAGTTTTTGTTAGAGTAACACCGGCAATTGATTTATTTTGTATGTAAGAGAAGGAAAAATACACTTTAGACTCTAATCCGTACAAATTTGTGCGTATAATAATAAGGATATTATTGAAGGATAAACAAGAAAAAATGCATCAGTTTTTTTACATATTATTTGATTTTGATTTTTAGGTAAAAAAAATATTCAAATGGGCCTTTGTCGTCCTGTCATATGTTTTAAGCAGCGTCACATCTGTTATGCCTACAATCCCTACTTTAATATTATAAATGCGAAAGTAACTTTGTCTGTTTGTTACGCTATCACGCAAAAACAACAGAACCAATTTTCATTAAACTTGGTACAGAGATAGAATGGACCTTGAGGAAGGGCATAGGCTAACATTTAACGCGGGTAAATACCTCACTGCCACAGGGAGGCGGAACGCTAGTACTAAATATAAATTAATTTTTTATCGTTGCAGGTGAGACGATTAACAACTTCTTGAACGAACACTGGCAGCAGTTGGCTGAAGAGCTGCAAGGCCCCATCGAGGATGCTCTGCGAGGCTTCTTCAGGCCGCTCGCTGACCACGCGTTTGCTACCCTCAACGCTGACGACATATTACTGCCTTGACCTAACCCTTTGATGCTCACGACGAAGGCGAAAACGCGGGTGGAAGTTGAGTAGAAGGTGGTGTAAGCGGTAATAATAAAACTATGTACAGAAAAAAAGCCAGAAACACACGGCGTGGTCTGACACGGGAGGATTTGACTTTACTTATGAACTTGTATAAAACCAGCGCTTTACTTCACACGAACGTGGTGTTTTGTCGCCACGACAAGCTACATCGTGTGTTCTCCGCTTAACAGAAAATAGAAAATAGAAAAAAGAAAGCAGTAGAAGGAACAGTCTTCTTTGACAGAATTCATAAGAATGTTGTAAAACTTGGACACAAGGTATGTCAACCAAAATATAGTGCTGTGACTGAATTCCCTTTAATGGGTGCTTGACTTTGAATGGTCATCCTCTGTCTGCATTTCCCAGCTGTGTTTCAACGATAATGACTTTCTTCAGCAGGCTGGATCACGCTTTAGGCGCTACACACATTAGGACCTACCAGTCCACATGTACACAGTTCAATTTGGTGTCTAAAAAGCAGACTTAGTAAAACATTATAAATGTCTATGGTGAAAACTGTTGTAATATGTATATCTGCGTGCTCTCAATATTAAAGTAGGTGGTGTAACTTTGTGGTAAACTTTAATTGCTTGCTATCATTTCATAAGTACACTACTTAGGGTGATGCAGAGAGTTAGGTACGGGTATAATCTGCACGTGACAAACGTCTGAGGTTATCGAGTCGATAGTAATTATTCAATTATGAGTTTATTGCGTATATTGATCTTATTTAGTATACGAGTTGAAATTTTGCATGATCATACCAATTCTATTACATTTTGTTGCTAACTTACTACTGATCGAACTGTTTATGCCTAGAGCCTGAGATAACACTCAAATATAAGCTATTTATCTGTATAATATTTATGAGAGATGTATGTACTTTTATGGGATTATTTTTATGTATTTTTAGTGACCGCGAAACATTAACTTTATTTCTCTTATTTCGATTTTTATGCGTTGTTAGAGCTACAAAGACTCTGTTAAGGCTTCGCTTTTGCAAGTTGTTTTTACCAAATAAGTTTTAGGCTAAGATTATTTATTGAAAAATACATATTTTTATTGTTTTATAACATTTGTGTTTATTTTCTTACATTCCTACTTTAATTTGTAATCACATTACTTTTACCTTATATTAGAACATTCACTGTAATTTTCACTTATTATAAAAACTTATTTAACTTAAATAAATAAAACTTAGATAAAGTTATGGAAGGTACAGAATCAATTCAGATTCTGTAAGCACTTTGGAAAATCTTAAATCTTTTTTATGTATTTCGTATAAACTTAATTCATATCCTATCGTCTTATCGAAAGGTTCGAACTTATTACCTTTGCTTCAGGACTACTATTTTATTTAACCTGGTTTTCATTATTGCTTTCTGTTTGGAAATTCTATCAAATAATAAGAATACTCGCATTAGATTTATTTAGTCAGACAGACAGCAACTCCTATTCAATACTACTTGATCTTTAAGATCGCGACCTAACCACATTTTTTTTCTTAGGTTTCATACAATAACTGATAACATTCTATTTTGTACTATTCAAAATTGAAAATGATAACAATAATTGTGTACTTCCTATCTTACAAAACTTCACCAACAACTCAGTAATGTGTATACTTGGGACAAACCTCTTTAAATGCATGTAAGTCATCAAGAGAATTTAAAATTTTAATCTCTAAGTGCTACTTTTATTTTGTACCGCTTCTAAAGAAGATAATCCTAATTTAAATCGGACTATAATACGTAACTAAGAATAGCCGATTGTCGTGTCTCCTATACATCAAATAAATATAGAGTGATAAAGTTTCAGACTAAAAATAAGTACTTTGACATCTGTGGCCGTACTAGAAAACGCAGAGCCTGAGGACCTCTTACAAGGTGGAACCAAAATATAGTAATGGTGAGGGTCGCAGAAAGCCGCTAGATTCAGACCAGAACCGATTTCTGTAGAGTTCTTTAGGAAAGGCCTTTGTGAAAGAATTTTAATGAATTTAAGGCTTCAGCCAGACGTCCATGGGGATCTTGGAGAAGGCGGCATTGACGAAGGCCTGGAAGTGTTTGGCGATGGACACGGAGGCAGCTGGACGCATCTCCTCGATGATCTCGGCTGCGTTGTTGTTCAGGAACTGGTTCATTGCTTCACCTGGAGTGCGGGAAAGCTGTCATTAGTAGGATAGTTACATTCGAAATGTGAATTTACGTATTTGTATGTTTATTACCTCTTTAATCGAAAATAATTGGACGAATTTTTATCTAGTTTTGTTTTCAGATCTAAGTAGGATTAACATTATAGGGTACTTTACTGTAGGTAGATATCTAGTATAATGATGAGAATGAATTAAATGGTTCACAATTTCAAATTTGGTAAGCAACAAAAATCTGCATTTAAATTCTTTGGAGGGCATAAAAATATAAAATATTGTAAGCCTTTGTTTTGAAGGTTTGGGTGACGCGTCACCTGCATTAGTTTGAAATAAGTCTTCTTACCAATAACACTGCCGTGGTTCACGGTGTCCCTCACTTTGAACCTTGCGCCTCTGAGCTTAAAGTCCACTACTAATCTGTCAGCGGTCATGTACTTGAGGCCTTCCCTCTCGATCTCCTTGCCAAAGATCTTGGCGATGGCCGCTACATCCGCTGAAATTGTATTATGAAAAGTTATGAAAAATATTTAAAATTATAAGAACCATGAATAGAAAGAGTTGAATTTGTTATTTTATTATGCCAACCATGAAGGAAAAAACAAATTACGCGCGTAAAATTTTTTCTTCCTTCATGATGCCAACATTCTTGAGCCGAAAGACGTCTGTCGTAGAATATAAGTCACTCTCAATGATCTTCACAACATCTTGTAGTTTTGCCAAGTTAACAGTTGTGCTCACTTATAGACAACTATGGACCCCCAACACTAGCGTCTTCCGAACGTCGTCGTACTCGTGCGTCGCGCATACAATCGTCCGCGTCCGTCTTTTTGAGAGATCATTGTGTATATTAGCCCGAGCAGACTGAACCAAAAAGGGGAAAATAGGAGAACTAACCTATGTAGTTCCAAAAGTTTTAGGATTGTGTAGGGGTAGGTCCCCTGAACAAAGTCTAATAAATTCCTCTCGATAACACGCGCCGCCAGGGGTGGGGGGGGGGGTTAAAGGTCCCTTTTTTCTGTTTTTGACTCGTAACTCGAAAACGGTGCGCATTAGCGACCTTACTTCTAAGAAGCAATTAAAGCTTATTAAATTTCTACAATTTTGGTCATATTCTTAATTACGAAAAAATGCATGGTTTTTAAGATATAACCTATACAAATTATGTAATTTAAGAAAAATCTATAATTTGTCATTTTTTTCTCCAAACTTGACTATCTAGGTCCTCGCTCGTTTGTTTTACAGACTTATCATCTAAAAAAAGTTGTTGACCATGCATTTGTATTGAACACATCAAGAGATACAGGGTTAATAATATATTTGCCTTGAAAATAGTGATTTTGCGAGAAAAATGTTTAGTTCTGATTATCATCAATAAGGGCTATAAGTGTCTACGTGTATCGTAAATCCCAAGTGTAAAGAGATAAAATTAAAAAATTCGGAACCAGACGGGAATCGAACCCGCGTTTCTTGTCTATGCGGGTCTAGAATGCTAACCGCTGCACCACCGGGTTCAGTGGTTAGCACGAAAACGTTGCTGTTCGTTTATTTGTAAAGAAGGGGTCCGATTTCTCTGCAGGGGTCTGTACAATCTACTTCTTAAATAGAAACCTATGACCGCGACAAATGACTAAAGTTTTCTTTAAACCCGTAATACGAGGGGCGGCTGAAAAGTAATCTACCTAAGTATGAAAGAAAAGACATAGATCTATAATTTATTTTTTATTTTTCTATATAGTCTCCTTCAACTGAAATACATTAATTATGACATTTGTCAATTAATGACATCATACCATTAAAAAATAGGTTTCATCTTGACTGTCAAAATGGTCATTCACAGCGTCCTTCATATCTTCATCTGTTGAAAATCTGCGGCCTCTTAGAGCTTTCTTTAAATTTTTAATAGGAAATAGTCACAAGGGGCTAAATCTGGACTATAAGGTGGGTGGTTGATCTCAGCGAAGCCATTTTTCTGCAGGGATGCCCGCGCCGTAAGGGCCGTATGCACAGGCGCATTGTCGTGCAAAAGCAAAACTCCTTTACGGGTTTTTGAGAAAACTTTAATTGTTCGTGCCGATTGTACATGTATATAACTATGTATCAAGTATGAATAATTAAGAAGTTTGTATTTTGCTTCAGGTATTCATAATGGATGTTAATTGTTTAATATGCGAGGAATCCTGTGAAAGTGATGCAAGTCGTGTTACTGAAAAAGGGATGAAAACTTTATTAAGTGCCAGCATTACAAGAAGAGATGGAAAAGACAATTTATTTAGAATGAAGAAAACCGGTGTTGTTCATGAGGGGTGCAGAAAACGTTACACAAGACCTTCTGATGTTGAAAGGGCAGGTAGAAAAGCACAGCCATCTACATCGAATTCTGGCCCTAGCTTGCGTTCTGTAATACCTGAATTTGAATTTAGAACTAAATGTTTTCTATGCACGGAAACCATTGATGACAGATTCTACCAGAAAGAGAAGAAAAAGAAAATCTACCAACGCCGTAAAGTTTTCCATGTTAGAACACTTGATTTTGACAAAACCATATCAAAACAGGCGCATGCTCGAAACGATGATTGGGGAATGACAGTTATGGGAAGGATCAACAACGTCACGGATTTGCATGCTGCTGGTGCTGTATATCATGAGGATTGTTACAAAAAATTCTTATTGGTAACACCGCCGACTGGGCGAAAAGGTGGTAGGCCGCAGGAAGAATTTGTTACGAAAGCTATGGAGGAGATATTCCGTTATCTAGAGGAAAATGATGAAGATCAGTATTCCATGGATGTTTTGATGGATCAGATAAGTGGGGAGAAGCCAGACATAAAGTGGGTGAAGGCAAAAATGGTGGAAAAGTATGGTGACAGGATCATTTTCAGTAAGCTGCGTACACATAAAACGGTTGTATGCTTTCGTGATGTTGGTGAACATATTTTGAACTCTGCTTGGTATGCGTCTCGATCTAATAACGATGAGGAAGAGGACATAAGGGTAGTACAAACGGCTGCTGCCATTATAAGAAAACAGATCCAATCTCAGGGTTATGATACAACTAGTTACCCTCCAAGTGATGATTTCTTGAATGGCGCAGTAGAAATGGTACCTACTAATGTGGAATGTTGGTACCAGCTTCTCATCCATCTGCGAACAGTACGTATCATATATCGTCAATCATTACGGTGAAAACTCGGCTGTAGTATTTGATGGGTATGAAGACGTGAATTCCATCAAACGCGCCGAACAAAAGCGGAGAGGAACAACTAAATGTTCGGTGGAAGTTAACGTTTCAGAGAACGTTTTTGCTAACATTAAGCAGGAAAACTTCCTCGCTAATGAGAAAAACAAGACCAAGTTGATTGAGCTGCTGGTAAAGACTCTGACCGCACGAGGGATACAGGCGACTACCGCTCCAGGAGATGCAGATTGTTGTATTATAAGATGTGGTCTGAACAAGATGGCTTCTCATTCATCTGTTGTTATCATAGGAGAAGATATTGACCTGCTTGTCCTGCTGATAGCCCTCACACCACCAAACACAAACATGTACTTCTTAAAACCTGGAAGAGGAAACATAGAGACTAAATTATTCTCCACCTCAGAATTGCAGAAGCTCCCATTTAGTGCATCGATCCTCTTCATCCACAGCTTCACAGGATGTGACGCCACTTGCGCAATCTTCGGCAAAAGCAAAGCGTCAATCCTCAAATGCTTCAACAAAATGCCGGGGGAAACTAAAGCAATAGCTGAGGTATTTCAAGATATAAGTTCAACAAGGGATGCTATCGCCAAAGCAGGGGAGGAAATGTTCCTCATCATGTACCAGGCCTCACCGAACCAACACGATTTGAACAGCCACCGTTATAACTGTTTCGTGAAATCCTCTACCAAGGTGAAAGCTAATCTGGCTTCCTTGCCACCAACTAAAGGTGCAGCACAACAACACTCATTTAGAGTGTACTTGCAAATTCAGATATGGCTGGGTAACTCTCTTGATCCAGAACAGTGGGGTTGGGTTAGAGATGATAGTGGAATCCTTAACCCCATTAAAACCACAGACCCCCCTGCTCCTGCCAGTGTCCTTCAATCAATTTTTTGCCGTTGTGCTACCGGCTGCAGTAATAGGTGTGGCTGCCGAAAAGCGGGGATCCACTGTTCGTCAGTTTGTATATGTGAAGGAGCTTGCCTCAACAGCCCACCCATCGAGGAGGAAGACCTGTTGGAGGAGGAAGAACTGTTGGAGGAGGAAGACCTGTTCGAGGAGGAAGACGAGCCAATAGACTTTGACTTTTAAATTACATACTTTGTATAGGTTATATCTTAAATAATACATAGTTTAAAAAACTAAAAAACACGCTTTCTGTCCGACATCTTGGACGTCCGCCATATTGGATTTAAGTCCCGTGACTGTTTTTTTCGTATTCCTGACAGCAAACCCTTTCATTTGATACCCATATCATGGGAGTGGATTTCAAACAGCCAGTTTGCCATCTTAGGTAGGCCGTCATATTGGATTTGTAATGACGTTTCTTAGCTAGTCATGTATTGTCATCAAAACTCAGAGCGTGTGCAAATTTTCATCCTAATCGAAGACCGGGAAGTGGGTCAAATTAAGATTCCTAGATTTTTTTAGATACATTAATGGGGAGGCCGCCATATTGAATTTGTAATGACGTTTCTTAGCTAGTCATGTATTGTCATCAAAACTCAGAGCGTGTGCAAAATTTCATCCTAATCGAAGACCAGGAAGTGGGTCAAATTAAGATTCCAAGATTTTTTTAGATACATTAATGGGGAGGCCGCCATATTGGATTTGTAATGACGTTTCTTAGCTAGTCATGTATTGTCATCAGAACTCAGAGCGTGTTCAAAATTTCATCCTAATCGAAGACCGGGAAGTGGGTCAAATTAAGATTCCAAGATTTTCTTACCTATATAGTTACTTACAAGTGGAGCTAATATAAAGCGTGTAAAAACATGCATTTTTTCGTAATTAAGAATATGACAAAAATTGTAGGAAATTTATTAAGCTTTAATTGCTTCTTAGAAGTAAGGTCGCTAATGCGCACCGTTTTCGAGTTACGAGTCAAAAACAGAAAAAAGGGACCTTTAACCCCCCACCCCACCCCCGGCGGCGCGTGTTATCGAGAGGAATTTATTAGACTTTGTTCAGGGGACCTACCCCTACACAATCCTAAAACTTTTGGAACTACATAGGTTAGTTCCTCTAATTTTCCTATTCTGCTCGGGCTATATCTAAAGGTACTATTATTTGTGTGCCAAAAGTCAAAGTCAAATAATATGATATTATTCCTAATGTTTATGTATATGACTTATTATTACAATCATGATTTGATTGTGAAAGAAATAATATCCATACATTCAAGGCTAATTCACAAAAAGTTTCCGAAACTATCATATTATTTAATTAATAAAATGCAAATATTTCATAAAGGGCAAAAAACCCAATTAGTAAGTTATAAAAACATTGCATACAACGATCAAATTCTAATACTAAATATTCATGAAGTTGAGGTCTTCGACCAGGAAAGGGCATTCCTGTGCAGGAAAAAGATTGATGTCGTGATCATAACAACTTCTCATCAAATATCCTTTTATATCCTTTTTCCATTGTATGTTAAAAAGTTCCTAATTTGATTCAAAATACGAGTACATCAATCGCAATGTTATTTACGATTTGTTAAAAGATATACAAAAGGCAAATGATCAAATACATTTATCCATGTGTGAGTAATGTGACGGGTTGATAAACTTGAGGCAAAACATTTTGTTGATAAAATAGGCAGGTACATTTAGTGTAAAGAACCACTGGCCAAGTTTAAACCCCCGACAAAAAAGAGGGGTGTTATAAGTTTGATGTGTGCTTGTCTGTGTAGCTTTCTAATGGTAAAATATATTTTGAAATCGGCTCAGTAGTTTTTGAGATATTCATTACAAACATACACACAAAAATACAAATCTTTTCTCTTTATAATAATAGACTGTATAGGCGTGAATGATTTAGATAGATCTCTAATAACTAACTGATAGGACACGATCCAGAGCATCTGAATTCTGAGCAACTTTACCCAAGAACGAACAAAATTTTACGACCATTACAAAGAGTGACTTTAAGAAGAACTGTTCCTATTATCTACTTAGTGGAGACCTGTCACACCTGGTATATGAGCCGATGATAACTGTCTCACTCTAACTCAATTGACTTTCATAATAGAATGGAAAGTATATAAGCGTGTGATATACTTACTGAAGGCTGCCCAGAAGTTGCCCTGGCTCCTCACGGGGAACAGCAGCACCTGCCCGGAGACCTCGTACTTGCCGGTGATCTCGATGCGAGGCAGGACCAGCCCCATGTCTATACGCAGCTTCTTCAGGTCAGATCTGGAATCATAAAGTTCACATACTTTAATATAAGGGACTACATGAGGCTAAGTTGCGCCGTGGTCAGCAGTTACACAATAATTACTCGCGAAGTAAAACTTTTCATAAAATCTGATAAGTCATTTTGGAAATGGGATGGTGTGTTATAAAACTATCAATTGATTTTTAGTTTGCTCTTGTTGTTACAGATAGAAAAATTTCGAATATTAAGATAGAGATCCAAGTGTTTTCAATTTAAAAATCTGGTCTTTTTTTATTTCAATTTTCCTCATTTTCGGTATTATAAAATGTGTGTATAATAAATTAACACAACTTGTATATTTTAAATGTAAACACATGCATTGCAAGTGATGTAGTAAATGATATTTACAAAATATTTCTTGCGATACAAGGAAGTTCTCGAGAAACTATAGATACTTAAAATATACATTGACTTGCAAAAGCAATATTATGCACACGTTTTTATATGCGAAAGTCAAATGTAAAGAATTTTTGCCCAATCCTATTGTATTTATAGCGTGCGGTATTTGCCATAATGTCACAGAAAAACTAACAGCGTCGTTTCGAAATTTATTACACAGCAAAAACTTTAATGTCAGGCTACTGTGGGACCACATTACAAAAGTGCAATAATTTAACGTATGACAAGTAAGTTCTTACGACAGTGGATTCCTCTTTTCATAGCGTGAGTAATAAGTATCTTTCGAGTCGAGTGGTTTTTCTCATTCTCTCATTATTAGTGGGTTTCGTCAGCTGGTTTCATCAGCTCACTCATCACTGGGCTCGGTTGGTGCATTTTCTGAGATAATTTCGTTGCAAAACTTCATGCACGGCCGGGCAGGCGGAGTCGGGTGACTTACCGATAGCTGCCGCTATTTTAAATCGAAGCGAATATTAAAAACATTGTGCTCAAGCAGTCGCTAATTTATAGAATAAGATATTTGACTATAATAGTATAGCAGAAGCCTTATAATATAATGTTCAAATGTAACAAAAGTAAGTTACAGTTATGTTGTAAGAAAAAAAAGGTATTAATTAAAACTAAGAGTTCCATATTTTTAGCTACGTTAGCAGTCAGACATCTTCGCAGACACAGGGCCATCCATCTGAACCCAGCACACTAATTAAATCGTTACTAAAACTTACCGGCAGCAAAAAAACTTATAAAGTGAATTCAGTGATCTGTTGTAATTACCCAGCCGGTTTATCAAAGTGAAAAAAGTTCTTTGAAATTGATCTTGAAATTGGTTGACATAACTGCAAAGCACGTATGTACATAGGCTATGTATTAAATTTAAAAAAATATAAATTATATCCGTTAAATAATTATTAACCGAGCAGGCATCTAGTTATACTTACATAAACAGTATATTAAGCTATGAACGATATAATATAATAGGCTTCCCTTATTTAACTACGACTATTAAAATTAATTAATTAGTGTGCTGAGTTTGTAGGTATTCTAGGTTTGCAACGGAAACTGCTGACATAATATTAACATTTCTAATACAGTTTTTATTTCTATTACTTGAAATTCACTATCGTTACTAAAACGTAATACAATTCAAAATAATTGTAGTACATAAGAATTAGCCAGGTATTTTACTATGCTACAAGACACTTTTGCATAGGTTTTGATTTTTACAGAAAAAGCAATAAAAATGTATCTAAACGTTAAAAAAGTTCTCAAGTAATGTTTTCTGACCCTCAATTTGTATTGACATAAAATAGTCATATACGAATATTTGTCAACGAAAATAAGAACTTGTAGGTGAATACAGGATAAAGCAATTAGGAGGATATCCGTGACATGACATCGCCAAGATAGCAAATAACGAAGATGTCCAAAGGAAGGAAGGCTGTCCTTCGCTCGTTGCCGCAGGATTTCGTTGACAATATTTATTTTGTAGCAATTAGCTGATTTGTGCGCTATTGAGATAATTTGATCCACTCTTCGTTGACGGTGTTGATTGTCTGAAGCACCGATAAGCAGTTTTAAAAATGTATTCTTGTCTTTGTAAATCTGCGCGGTGGTGAAGAAAACTCGATGGAAATCTCTGAGTTCACAAAAATAAAGTTTTCAAATAGGTAAACAAACCGCCCAAAAATATTAACTTTACTTAACACATAAATGCACGGCATAAATGCATAAAGATATATATGTTTCATATTATTATTTATGAAGTAATTGCAGTATATAAATATTGTTGTCAATAATAGGTATTTAGACATTGGATTTAGAGCAGTAAATTCAACAATGCATCTTTTGTAAGGTCACATGTGAACTCTGCTACAGCAGTTTTATAACAATGCATCACTGAACACAAAAGAAAGTGCTACACTAACAAGTTAAACTGTGTCAAGTTCGCGAGCATCACGCGACGCAATAGTTGTCAAAAGATGACGAATTTGCAGTTAATAGATGTCATTCGTTTGGAGTAAGATCAATTTAAACATAATATATCAACAATAACACCACGATAACTGTTTATAATCAACAAGATGAGGGCTATGTTTCTTAGTTGGTACAAACTTAAATAAATTGACTGATATATAATACAAAATCCTTTTTTGCAAAATATAGTTTAGTTTAGTTTTATCTCATACTACAATATTGCACACATTTTTACATTATTATAAAAAGGACACTTGCTTGCACAGCCATCAAAGAAGGTGTCTCACACCCACTGTTTGAATCGTCTGTCATAGACGTGTAAGGCCAATGATGATGATGGAATTGACTTAATAAGGTCGACTTCACAATATCACACAATATACGAGAAAGGGAAATGTTGGACTTACCTGATCTTAGTGATAGTGTAGTTGCTGGGCCCGATGACGGTGATGTTGCTGAAAGCCGCGGTGACCCTGACAGGGCCGGCGTCGTTAGCCATCACCAGCCGGTCGATGTACAGCGGCTCCACGGGAGGCACGCCCAGGTCCGGCAGCCCGCGCGCCAGGTACGGCCGCAGGTGGTTGAACGAACCCTTGATGCAGTTATCCAAGCCAGGGTCGGAGCGGCTGCACGGGAGGATGTACTCCGCTGCGGAACCAATGGATAAGATAAGATCAATCTTTATTTACGTAGTATACATTAGTATACATTTACGTAGTATTGGGTAAAACAAGTTGGTAGAACATGTTTTGTCAATATCGTAAATTACCATGCAAATGTGGAAACTTGAAATAGGAGTAATCATCAAAATTATTACAGAAATAAAATTGTCAATAACACATTAATTAAATATTGAAACAAACTAACTGGGTATATGCTGAATATCAAAACGAAGTCTAAAATCATAGAATGTTATAAGAACAACGGTAATACTTATAACATCCTAGCTAAAATAATATTATTCATCGTCATGTCAAAAATATTTAAAATCATACAACAAAAAAGGTGTTGTTTTCTCGTGACATTATTATGGGATTTTCGACTATAATTCTCACGTAGACATTTGTTTGCTTTATTCACACTACTTTTTATCAGATATGTCCCTATCGAACATTTATACTAGGTAATAATGTGTTCATCTGCCACGATTAGCAGCTTGCTAGGGCTGAAGTTTGTTTCACAAAATGAACGTATGAACCACCAGCAGATTTATGTGGTCTTTCTTTGAAGACTGAGAAAAATACTGCTAATAACTAATTTTCTTATAAGAAAAGTATGTTTTGAGAACCTAAATGAAAGTCCTTATTTACTTCTGAAAGGATAATTGTATTATATGTACAACTTCTTCCACAAAAACCATCAGCACCCATCAGTCCCTTGAAAGTCCGGTGAAGCTTGATTGGTCGTCCTTTTCGACACAAGCGTAAATAATAAAAAAATACCCTTGACATTTTTCGAGGTGGACTACCTACCGGTAAAAGCGGTCATCCTTCCTTACATAACTCGCCAAATATTTTAAGCATGTTTTTGCCAAACCTATTTCGAGACACCTAATTATTATGGAATTAATTTACATTTAATATAACCGGCTTTGCTCTAAGACTCTCTCTATCAGGCGTTATCATCACAGCATTAATTAGAATAAAGAGTATTTTTGTATAGAGATATTTAAACTTTCATTTTATAGATGATGAATTGATGACAATATACCCAATTCATCTGTTTAATTTTATTTTTTTCTAAATTTATATTTCATTCGATCTAGGGGTTCATAAACACATTCAGCCGCCTGTTGACTTCTGTATCTCAAATTTAATGTAAGTATTTATTTCTTTTGTGTTTTCCTTGGGTGTCAATAAAGCATAATTGTATTGTATTGTATTGTATTCAGTGGCGACAATGGAAAAGTACAAACCTCCAGATATTTTTTTGTAGAAAAAAATAGTTCCCTTCGTGAATTTTAATGAAGTTTGATGTTACTCGTGCCGTGCATGGCATAAAAAATGTTTATTTCTAGAACACCAAATGGGATTAAGTATTCGCGGTAGGCCTACAAACTTTACGTCTTCACACGCTAATTTTAAATGGTCATTATCATATCCGTTTCTTCGTATCTGACATATAAAGCAGGGTATGCGAAAAAATTGTGATTAAATACACTTTGAATACTATTTATAGTAAAGACTGACTTAATTTTAAAAAGAATTAAACCTAATAGAATAATTGCGAATAATATATATAAAATTTTAAAGGAGATATATTAATATTGTACATATAGTCTCAAAATTGGCCTTTGTAAACGGGTTATATGCACGTTTGGTATCCTACCATATCCTACTAGTTCTATACCTTATAAATATTTCAAAGTTAGAACGATTACTTTTTCAAATTCAAGTCAAGATATTTAAAGTTGGAACGATTATTTTTTTATGTTCGTATCAATAGCGACTCGTTTACCAAGCGTCGCTGTTTCCTTTCGCCTTGACCGGCGCTCCTCCCTGGCCATATAGCCGAACTTTCTTCTTTTGGTGAGGCCAGGCCTGAACTTGAACGCAGCTAGTTGCACAAGGTCACTCGTGATGTAACTGCAGTTATGCAACCAGCCGCGTGGCACGGAAACCCACTTCTGAACGTAAACTCGCGTTCTTATGTTTGGGTTAGCAATCAGCTGATATTTTGATGAGGTTTGTATTGGAATTATATTTTAGATAAATGCCCTAATAGATCAATTGAAAAATATATATAATCTTTTTGTACCCAATTTATTACATTTAAATACTAGCCGCGTTTTTATTTTCCGTTTAGAAATGACGCATTATTCCTGCGGTAAAATTGTTTTCAGTATGTTGACATCAGTTTACTTCCTTCAACTTTTTTACATCCTCTTTCTAATACCTTGCATATTTTGATCAAAATATTTTCAGTCGGCTATATGTTCAAGTATAGCAGACAGACAGACGGAGAGTATTCAGGATTCAATTACTGTACTCTTCTGTAGATCAGGTAAGTCTACATTCCGACACCTTACAAATGAATTCGACTTACTGGTGGGTTAGCAGAAATCGTTGGGTGGGGAATTGACCTCTAATCACAGCCACGTAACACTAACACGTTTTCAAATGAGATCATTATTTTACTTTTATTTGATAACATTGCGGAAGGTTATGTTTTAATTAAGCAGGCTATCGGATATGATTTTCATACAAAAATTGATGGAGATTCTACAAAGTGATTAAAGCATTAGTTCTCTAGTCATAGTAGAGTTGTGAGCGCGTAAACTTTGTTGCTAAAATCACTCGCGCATAAAACCGCAGTTATGAGTTATTATTACATCACACATTCTTGCCGAGTTCAAGGTGGGTTATTGACTTACATACAAAAACTGCAAAATGTTCCGTTTCAGTTGATGAACTGCTAAAATCTATATAATAAAACTGTAGAGGTCGAAAATCTGTACACAGAAAAAATAATATAGGTAGAACATATACAGATTTTTTAATTTTTTTTGTTTCACTGTTAGCCTGTTTATCTTATACGGGCTAATCTCCGAAACATTTGGACCGATTTAAATGAAATTTTGTATGGTGGTGTACTTTATATCCCCGGTCAACATCTAAGATAGTTTTTACAGCGGGATAGTATCACATTCCTACATGAAACTGCACGGAAAAGAAAAAAAAACGCGTGCGTAGCCGCGGGCGGACAGCTAGTTTTACATACAATGCATAAATGCTTTTTTGAAGTGACAGTGTAAAACGCACTAGTACGAGAAGAAGCACTAAGTTACTAGTCTTATGACTTTTACTTCTGGCAGAAGATACCCGTACATGTACATTACATTTTGGTGACCAAAAATACTAACTTCTTTTTGAATTAACAAAAATAAATCTAATTTTCCATTTTTTTTCTGCTACACAGTTTAACAAACGATATGCAGCTGCAGCCTCTTCCATATTCTGACTAGTTGTCGATTTTTTGTACTTTTTATTTACCTATTCTACATGTCGGTACTGTAGCAACCTTATAACATTAATGTAACTAACACAACTATTATTTACTGACACAACAAAAAAACTAAGCATTCTTCAGACACTTCTCTGGATCAAGTTTGTTTCATTATTTTGCTGTGCTTGTTCTCTTCACTAAAAAGAAAGGTAGACTACTCTGTTAGTAGAAATGTTGTAATACCATATAGCACCTAAATAGGATTTGATGTTTTACCTCTAAACAAGGCGTGTTGCATGTGGGTTGCACTTTGAAGTCCATCTCTCGACTCACATTGTTGCTACATCTTCTTAGGTACTTTCGCAATAACTTACTCGACAAAATTCATATTTTTCTCAACACTCAAAAATATTTACCAACTAGGAAATATTTATATATTGTTATGTAGACATTTATAATGAAAATCGATTTTGCTCCAAAATATGTAAAAAATAGTAAAAAGATGTCTAATATTTTAATTGATCGAAGATTGACTGAAGTAAATTACAATTTTAAACAGAACGTCATCTGTTCAAGAATCAATTAACAAAAAGTAAGTTTATTTAAAATCACTAAACAAAAGTAAAAAATAAGTGGTTTCACAAGAAAGCATCATCTTTAGCCAAGCAAGGCTGTCTCGTGGTAGCGAACTGTGGTGATGGCTGCGGTTGGGAATACAAACAAGTTGACAGAAACACGACTGAAAATGGAAGTTAAGTACAAGAAAACAGCACTGCCAACCAAGGTCGACTGTAAATTTATTTGCAATGTTGTTGAGATGGAAAGTTTAATTAATAGTAAAGTGACTGTACAAGATCGCAGCTAGTAGGAAGTTCTAGTATCAGAGGATAGGCCAACAGCAAAATAAGTACTAAATAAAGAGAGAGAGGGAGAGAGGAAGGAGATAGTAGGAGAGAGAGGTTAAACCACAGATTGAAATCCTTTCTACCTGTTATCATGCTTATTGTTTATTTAATTAGCAGTAATTATGGAACATACTAGATAGTCACATAAACACATACAAAATGTTATGGCTCTAAATTATTAACTCTATCTCAACATTAAACATGAACTAAATCAAATGAACGCATTGCGTGTCCTCAGAATTCAATGACTCCATTAATTTGTTCCATATGTCTCAACACCTTGCTTGCATGCAAGCCACGCGACGAGTCGCCGATGACCATTAACATTTATGCCCAGCCAACAAAAGGACAGGCAAGGCTGAAACACTTTTACCCAACAGTTTATGTATGCTTCTCAGGTCTGACTGACTAAGGCAGTCAGTTTGAGGAGGCTGCGTCAGAAATAGCCAAGGATTCCTGGTAGAATTAGATATCCTTAAAGGTTAGCCTGTTTGCTTCGATAAGGACATATTAAGAATATTAAATCACCTGCGTTACAATCTATATAATAAAACTGTAGAGATCTAAAATCTGTACAAAGAAAAAAGATGCTAAATATCGATTCAGGGGGATGTAAACGTAAGAAGCGTTATAGAATAAATATCTAGACTTTTTTTGTTTCTGTGTTTATCTGTTTGTACTGGCATATCTCCGAAACTGTTGGACCTATTTGAATGAAATTCTGCATAATGGTACCTTATATCCCTGGTCAACATCTTGGAAATTAAAGAGTTGCCGTGGTATAGATAAAAAATACTACGGGAAAGTCGAAAAACAATGCGGTTGTAGCCGCGGGCAGACAGCTAGGTATATCAATAAAAATTAACCGTCTATAAGAATTAATCAAATTATAATAATATTAAAAATAATAATGTTAAAAAATCTCCTGCTTTAGCGATTTTTAAATATAAATTATACATAATATATTATGTGAAATTAATCGTAAAACAATGGACAATATAATGTTTGAGAAATGTGAACAGTACAGGATATGAAAATATTGTTATTAAAATGTCTATAAAACCTATGTCAAACAGACATGATCAAACAATTTTATTGACTTGACTAATTGGAATTCATATCGTTTACTACACAGGCTGTTATTCTGGTGTAAATAAACCATTAAGGACAATCTAAGGAATTTTCTAAGACTGATGATCTAAGAATATCACTTCTCAGATCTAAGAACACTCAAAGAAAATTTATGTCAGGTCTCTTATTGGGTATTACATTCATATCTGCATTGTGTTGCTTAAGACAAGTAAAGCGTCATTTGAAATGGATTCTTACTTAAGTCGATTAACAAAGTGAAACATAAACTGGAAAACAATAAAACGTTATTATTGTATAAAGCAATGATCTTAAATATGGTTACTATCACTTGCATAAAGTAACTGAATGGAATTTTTATAAGTAAACATTTTCGCTTTCGAAAGTCAGCAAATATTACAAGTTGTACTTGACGGTCGGTCACTTTTCAGGAGTTGACATTTACTCCATCGATTTCCGCGTTCAAGTTCTTCTGGTTGTATCGGATCAGACAAAGGGCCATTACAACACGCAATGTATTCGCCTTTGCAAATACTCGAGGGTCATACCCACATAATAGTGTTTGCATACGTGTCTGTTTGTCCTGTCCAGTCCACCTGTTTGGTTTCGTCAACGGAACTTCGCTGAGACGACCTTGGCATGGTTAATAAGTTCTTATAACTCTTCTCAGAGAGGATAACGCTATCTGTTTCGGTTTCACATTAGTAATCAGACCGTGTTGGGTTAAGTCGCCTTTGATTGCCATTTAAAGCACTAGCTGAGTAAGATCTACTCCATGGGAATTTTTGGAGCAAAAGCCTACAACCAAAAAGGTCAGAAAAAAACGTCGGTACAGGTGTTTAGTAGTTACGGGGAGACAAACAAAAGGACATACATTCAGGTCAAAAACATAAGCTCCTTTTTTTTGCTTCCCGCAGTCAAGTCAAAATATCCAACAGTTGCATTTCTCCTTCTAACAGTGTAGAATCATCATGAATAACCAAGGTTATGATTCTAAATGACGTCGACAATTTGCTGCAATTATTATTATAATCAATGTCACGAATAGAGCAATAAAGCCAAAATTGCCAAAGGAAGCTTGACCCAGTAACACCTTTTGTAAGCTCATTTCCAATGCCCTTCAAATTATGTGGTTAGGTGATCATGCTCATTATGTCAGATAAGCATTAGGTCTGCTCATGTTTCATAATCTTTAGTTGAAGGCTGTTTTCAGTTTCTTTGTTAACTAAATATTCTTGTTGAGAATCTTTTAACAAAGAAACATAAATAGAAGCACTCTTAATTTTAAATTTAGCATGTAAGTGATCATTAATAAAAAGGCATATTTTTTTTATAACACCCGTGCGTAAGTAATGTTGATACGAATATTTGTATTTCTATAAAAATGGCTCGTAAATATTTGCTCAAAACCAGATATGAAAAAGGTAATGAGCAGATGTCTTCATCGTCGTCAAGAATAATAAAATAAATATTAATAAGACGACCCTGAAGTTGTGGGACGGAGTAAAATTATTAATTGTAATAATTCGCTTCTTGGGTGGTCTCTGTTGCTTTTAAACAATATGTCGTTACAATATAATATATCCATTAACCATCCCGTTTTAATACTTTGTGAACCAATGTATCAAAATGACTCTAAAGGTTTATTATTTGGACCATATAAGGTCGACAATTGGTCACTGTTCCGTTTCATATAGTCGTATGGCTTGTTGTCTCATCTATTGTCCTTTCGATGACTTTGAAAACTCGTCTGAACAAACTCATAAGTTATCTTCCTGTTTTATGTACCATTCGTTTGATTTTATCGCTTCATTTGCCTTCATTTTAAGGTGGAAATAAAAAAAAATCAGTAATTCTTAAATCTTCAGGACAGTCACGAACTTTGTCACGAAGCGTAATTAGGACGTTTTATTTATTTCAAAAAATATATTTCCAGATTACCGGAAAATTAAGTCTTTCTTTGTGTTTGTATTAATTAAAGTTTGATTCCTTTATTCGCAAAAATATTAAATCATATATTACTGCCAGTACAAACTATCGTTTACGAATTCCTCGTTTTCTTAACAACAGCTTATCCATAAATTTTGACATGTAGATGCTAATAGTAATAATAGTCCAAACTAAATAAACTAATTCTTAACAAAGTAAGTCATGAGAATCCAATCAGCCAAATACACACGTGCAGTACGTAACAAAATCAATTAAATAATGGATTTGCAAATACAATATATTTAATATTTCTATTAAAAATTATATTTACATTTTTAGAATAATTTTTATAGGCCTAAATAAAACAAACGATATGATTAAACTAAACATACCTATAAATGCTCTTCTTAGATCTAACTGGAACTGTATTTATACAAATATCATGTTAATGTAAAATATCAAATATAACATACAATCCAATAAAATGAGGAGACCGACCACGAGGCGTTTCGCAAGTTTCCAACTACTTCATTGCAGTTTGTTTAACTAACAGTTACAAACATAGTCTGCAAAATGTCAGAAGAGAGTATTCTGGATTTGGAGGTTGTAATCTTTTACCTATTTACCTACTAATTGGGCTTATTTAGGTAACAATACCTATACTTTATTGGCACCAAACACAGATATACAACACATAAACAGAAAAACAGAACAAAACAGAAGAGTCAAAAGGCAGTCCTATTGCTAAGGTAGCAATTTCTACCAGGCAACCTTTGGGTATGAAAATAGCGTAGGTAAAAGTTATGCGGGTTTTGGTCGATACAGAGTACAATAAAGAATGTTTTAAAATAAACTAAAATAAAAGGAAACTTTAAAGAATATTGACTACCTTCTCGCTAGGTTCATAAAATTACCAACTGTGTAATCTGCTGTTATTTGTACATTCAGACAGCACAGTTTTCATGGCGTTTACTTCATACTGCGTTAATCTTTACACAGTGGTCACGACATCTCTATTTCAAAATCCACAACTATTCTTGAAGAGTTTTCGCACCTTGCAATAAGTCAGAGGTGAATTCGGTCAAATTCGCCACCGTTGTTGCCCAACTACATTTTGAAATGCGTTCATAAACTCTACCTTCATTGTACTACTTACTCTATTTCATAATCTATTTGAATACAATCAGGTGGGTATTTCTTTAGTACAAGTATTCATATTGTATGCAATGTTCAATCGAACTTGCTATAAAGTTTACAACTTTATCTGTGCTGTGAGCTATTGAGCTTCAATTTTAAGATCATGTAGGTAGTTGCTAACAATCGATTTCTTTTATTTTGATTAAGTAAAGTTACTGTAAGTATTTTAGGGGAGTAATGTAATACTTATAAGTTTACAGATTAATGATGGTAATGGTAAATAGGGTAGCTTTTTCGATACTGGAGACATGTATTTACGAGGTAACTGTAGGGAAATATAGATAAATTATCATGTCTAAGTATAATAATAATTTTCATGTTAGAAAACATGAAGCATCTAAAATCTAAAATTATCGATGATGTTTTATTATCTTACTTGCTTGCTTATCGGTGGGTTCCGAGGTTAACCTACCTCACCTCACCTTTTTTATGATATTATATAATTCTTATGAGGAACAATTTATTTGGACACTTACGTGTAGCCAGCTGGTTGGTATCCTCTGCTGCATGCCCGTTGTGGCAGATGACAGCCAGGCACAGGATCACCAGCGACTTCAAGCAGGTGGCTAACGTCATTGTAAATCTATTTGTTTCCTAATTAATTTTCATTAATCAATCAAATTACTACACACTGGATCACTGGCTGGTTTTTTCGGTTGGAATAAAAAGAATAGTTTCGTGGTTCGAAATTCAAATGGGGCTGTGGTCGCGTGCGCCGGTCGGAGCTTAAGCGGGCAATGCGCGAGCGCGGCGGTCGCAGCTCGCTCTGCCTGTGGTGAAAGCCTCGCGATGTGTTTATTCGACGGTGTTTTTCGTCATCCCTTAGATCCCCCCTACTTAATGCCACCACGACACAACGCATGGTTTTCCTATAATTAGAGGTTACCGGAAAATCTTTTGCAATGCAAGGGAACTCTTGTTTATATATTTTAAACTTTAACTAGTTTGGATTTAAAAAAGCGTTTTATTAACTTGCTTCTACAATTATTGGTTCCTGAAATCTCCACAATAATTCAACTAACGTCTTAAACACGAAGTAACGTAGCTTAATTTTATGAAATTGACCGAGAGGACAAATAATACCTAATACTAGTCCGAGAGCTATAGTAGTCTAGACTGTGGTCTAGATGAAACGCAAAAAATGGAGAAGGGTTCGTTTTCATCTGACACATCCCCATCAAGGGGCTGTGAGCCTATCCTAATCGCATCGATCAGTTGCAGAAGAAAATAAAAGATAAGTCAAATTAGTCTACAATTTGTCACTTGCTGGCTTTGTTATTATTATTTTAACATGAATCTTATGGTAAAAACTACAAAGTATTAGCTAGCAGCATGACTGAATGCAACCCGCATGGAATTACGTACAGACCTACCAGTTACGATTATGAAAGAAACAAAAGACAACCAGTACTTAGTTCACGGATTAGCTCTGTGTGTGGCATTATGCCATGTTATGTTATGTTTAGCATCTATGACTGTTTGCTGTGATTACGGCGGTTTTACACTGATGCGCCGGTTAATTCTGTGCGTGCAATGAGACGCGTATTACGAGGTGCGTGCACGCTGCGTAACAACGGGGACTCTTGGCCAACCCAGGTGTCTCGCCAGGCGTGTGCAATGGTGGTTAAAGAACTATTCGGAGCAATTATGTGGGTATAATAGATGGTGGTTTGCTTCCCAAGACTTTGGTAACGGAGAGTATATAATAATAATAATATGTGGGACATCTCACATCTCACATCTGACCCAAAACTAGGCAGAGCCTGTACTATGGGTGTCAGGCCGCTGATATACATACATACGTATAATAAATATAAAATATCCAGACACAAGGCAAACACAATCACACGAATGTTTACGAAGAAGCCTTGGGCGGGCTTCGTACCCGCGACCCTGTGCTTCGAAGGGAGACGCACTACAAACGGAGCTGTCAAATATTATATGTTTTATTATTATAAATAGACATACATAAAGCGCGGCTTAGTAAATACTGAAAGGACACTCGAACAACGATATTTGAGCAACTTTCCAGAATAAACTTTTGTGGCAAACGGAAAGAATGTCCATACAAAAAGTATTTTCAATCAGACAATCTTTCTGATGGGAAAGATATTTTTTTGTTTCTGTGAAGAGTTTTTTCAAGAAAGTTGATTAGATTTCTTGACTGCGCATATGTCCTTTCACATTTTGCTTATCATCATTGACACCGTTCGATGCACAATGTTGTTTGCGATTTAATTATTTAATTTGACGTTGTCTATAAGATTCAACGTGGAAGGTTTAGAAAAAGTCTTTGAATTATATTTGTTTTCTGTTTTCCACTTACGTAAAATGAAATAATATATTTATAAAAAAATACTAATATTATTCAGATTCTCAGTGTAAAGACCTTATGACGACACGCTTGAAATAATAAGCTTTATTGTTTGACCAGTCACATGAAAGACGAATGAAGTACCTTTGATTATGTTTTAATATACGTGTTCGGTCTCCTGCATAGAAAACGGACCCCCTATCGTAGGCGGCGAGTAGTCACCGCTTATGACACGGGGGTCCGATTTCTTTGCAGGAGACTGTACCTAATTAATGTTACATGCGATGGGTAATTTTCTAACAAAATTGCAAAAAAGTATATGTTAGTACCTACATACATATAGCTATACGTATATACGTAGTAAAGAGGTACTATGAGTTCTAAAAATTTAACTGTCGTTCATAATAATACAAGCACTTAAGAAATAAAACATCTAGTTAACTACTTTAATTGTAAATAAACAAATATATGTATGTACTTAGTAGCAAAATAATGTTTGTACAAAGTAGTTATCTGTCGTCGCCGCGGTCATTCCTTCCAAAGTGCGTAAAAACTCTACAATTTTCCGTCGCACGGGATTCTTCTTCAAATGTTATACATTGCTGGCTGTCTTCCAGATATTCATAATTTGTATTAATATAATAATAATTACAGTATGCAAATAACCTTAAAAATTTGTACTCTCCTTTCCAAGATTCCAGGGGTTGTCCAAAGCTACGAACAACTTTGCCAAGCTTTAATGACCTTCGGTATCAATATCCTTTGCCATTTCTTCGGAGAAGGGAATGTAACTGTCACTCAGAACACTTGTGATACTCCATAAATCTCATACCAACTTTCCACGGCTTCATTCAGTTAGAGGTAGTTTTTTTGCAATTAAAAGACTTATTATTATGAATGAATGCTATTACAGTTTAGAGGATTTTTAATGTCAAATGATTTATACTAGAGAGAGATATCTATTATCCATAAATAATAATGTAAATTATACTATCACAGTAATAAATTATTTTTAATTTATTGAAATAAGTACTATAACATATGATAATAAATAAGTTATGTATGTATGTTACTAGATTTTCCTAGAATCTTTACTAGACTTTAATTTCTAATAAGAAACTTTAACTACTCTAGTGCATTCTTACTGCAAAAGTAGTTTTATATATTTCAAGTTTTTTTAATTGCAGTTAGCTATTTTCTACTGTGCATACTCAATAACAGGGGTTCTCAATTTTGATCTTAAACTTAGTATAAGACCGATGCCGTGTCTAATTACTTGTGCAAATGCAATGAAATGATTTGTTTTGTGACAAAAGGATACAGTTTATTACTTAAACTTTAAGAAAATAGATTTTTTCAAATCGGCTGGTTGAAGAAATACCTTAGCAAAGAAAGTTCATATAATACTGAAAGCAGCAATGTAACAAGTTCTTACAAAATTACTCACTCTATGGTCAAAGGTCACTTGCATTATAATTTAGCTGCATGTTAATTATTATTGTGATAAATGACGGATGATAACCGTCTGCTGCTCCAGAACAGATTGGAGCAGTTGCGCTTGCGCCTAGGAAGTGCACTTACTATTACTCAGTCTTACTTCAACCGTAAGAAAGTAAAAGTGAAATATTAAAAAAAAACAATAGGAAAAAAAATATCATCATATTAGAAGTGAGAAAAACTGCTTAAAATGTGTTGTTAACATTTTCTATATCGCAATGTTGTAGTTACATACATAGAGGACGATGTCGGTTGATTTCCAAAGATAAGATAAAGTTCTTAAAACAAAAAAAAACTTTTTTTTACATTGGAACATTGTTTTCTTTTAATTACATTTTCTATTATTTGTGCCAATATCAACAACTGAACATTTAATATTATATTTAAATATAATAATTAAAGTTTAGGGATAGTAATTTTATCCATACTATTATTGTGTGACAATGGTTTTCGAGTTTTCTCGGAGACAGTGGCTGACCATAGTAGTAATCTCGATAGCTGATTTCTGCAACGCGATATGTGTTGCTTTGCAAGCACCGTTTTACCCACAAGAGGTAAGTTTTTTTTTTATTATATTGGATTTCCATTTAATTACAGACCATAATTCCATTTGATAGAAAAATCCAAAAACTAATTCCAGGGTGGATAGGTGGTCAGACTTGAATATGTGCAAATTCCTAACCCTCTAGGTGTATTTGCCTGCCGTAATAGCAGGTTCTCATGTCAGACATTTTTTAAATTGCATCATGCATCTAGATGCAAAATGTACTTGTTGGAAAAGGCGGTTTTTTTAAGCTGCCTGTGAGCTTAGTAAACTGGCTCCGTCTGTTGTTGCAATATGACGAGCGTTTGTAAAATGCCAATGCATTCTGTGAAATGACGAGCTCTACATTTTGCCAACGACATAAAGACCTTTTTGAGCGGGAAAAATATAATAATGCGGATAGCTAGTAAGATATAAAGCAGATACTGTGTATGTCTCACACAATCACAGCCTCATAAATAAATATATCTAGTACACTTTATGCTTTATTCCGTTGGCAATCTTCCACAACAAAACAAAGAACTGCACAGATTGCAGTAATTGAATACTTATCTACTGCATAAGTGGATAGCATTTGTATTTCTCATATAATTTGCTGCAGAATATCGAAACAATATTAAATAAAACATATATTTAAAAAATTTAAATATTATTTTATTTTTATTTACATGTATTCCAAAAGCTCAATGTGCAATTTATTACACCTCAATTTGTGAAACGATAAATTATGATTTTTTCCTTAAAAATTGTTTTGTTTATTATTACTCATCATAAGTAATATTCGGTGGTAATATTAATACTTAAATATGTGGTTTAACTTTTCTAGGATTACGTTCATGCCCGAGATTAGCGTATTATCAAAACTTACTTAAATTTTCAATTTGTATTTAAATAAACTTAGATATTTATAGTGCCTTAATTGGAATTAATTTAATTAAGATTTATGTATGCTTAAAAAGAGAACAAGATCTCGGAAAAAAAGAATTTGTCGTTGCGCACAAACACGATGAATGGCTGTATCAATATCGACCCCGTCCCTGCGCTCGCGCATGTCACAACAATGATGAACTCTTTGCAGTTTAGTTGCAGCGCAGCGGTTTATCTCACTGTCTGACGTATGAGGGTGTTTTGCACCTACCTACTTACTTATCTGCACACGTTTAATACAAAAACATAGAGTAGTATCTGTCTTATTCTTGTTCTAGTTTAAGTTTTATCACAGAGTTACCAATTCAAACTCTTTGGTTTTATTCTATTCTCTCGGCCTTTACGGTAATTTTGTAAAATCCATATGCCTAGATAAATAAATCTATGCCTTACAATATCTATAGCTGTCAATCAATTTACAATATAAACTTTTTAATCCAGTTTTAGAACTATATATCTATGTGTCTTAATTAAATATGGTACAGTTAAAACATCATTAGTATAGGTCGGATAAAAATACAGCTTGAACGAAGCTGCGAGCAACAGATAGTATTCGATAAAAATTGCTAGATCATTATTGTTATGATAGGCAGTCCAAATACAAAAAGATAAATGAACCTCAAACAACATTATCTAATTATATACCTTTTAGGATAGATAAATAATAATAAACAATCTTTATAAACAGGGTATGATGACTTTGTTAGCAAATCTAAAGTGACGTGTGAAGAACTCGAACAACAACAACAACAACTTTCCAAACTTTTTCCGGAAACGAAAACTTACTTTTCCGGAAATTAAGTTTTTTTCCTTTGGGAAAGTAGCTCAAAACTATTTACTAAGCATGTAATCTTAGTATTAAATAAAAAAAAAGTTTATTTTACCAAATCTAAAAACAGTAGGTAACCTAATAGATTTAATACATTATACTGATTTCCAAATTAATATTCCCTGTTTCCCAAACTAGCTAAAAACCTGTATCTTGGGAAACAGTGATTCTACTGTAGATGTGTTGTGTGCTACTTGCAGTGTATAGTTTATTTGACAAGATAAGACATGATTTAATATTGGATTAAATTTAAATGCTTAGCAAAAGAAATGGTTTGCGCCATGAAGGAAAAAAAAATTCCACGCCCAATGGTTTGCGCCCTAAAAGTTCGGGTCAGGTTAGGTTAGAAACGTATTATTTGGTGAGCATTTAATAGCCTTTAATATAACACACAACTTATGACGAAATACTAAAGTCTGGGCCTTTAACCTAGTTTCAATTCCTTAATCAGTGAGTTCAAGTCTAGGTCCCGATGAGTACGTGTTTAGTTCCAGAATTCACTAGTTGTCGTCTATACGGATATCGAAGTACTATGTTTACTTAAAGTTATGTAACTACTCCTTATCATATGAATATATCACATGAGTTTGAGTAAGGGATAGATTTATAAAAGGGGGCAAAGGTTGTTCTAATAGGGTAGAGAAGGTACAAGTTTTATTTTAAAAGTGGTAATTAAACTATTTTTAAAACAGCAGTGCGAATTTTTTTCCAGCTTGCTAAAATGTTTTACTTGGGGTGAAGTTTTGTATGAAATACCCTTGTTTTCTGCTACTAAACATAGTAAGAGCGTCGGTGGCCAAGTGGCTAGGCCCGTTGACTTCCTTTCCGAAGTTCAATGGTTCAAACCTCGGCACGTACCAATGTGTTTTCGATTTTCGAATTTATATGTACGTTTATTCGACGCTCTTACGGTGAAGGAAAACATCGTGAGGAAACCTGCACACACCTGCGAAGAAATTCAAAGGTTGTGTGTGAAGTTGACCAACGCGCACTGGGCCAGCGTGGTCGACTAAGGCCTATTCACCCTGGTATCAGGGTCTCGAGCCCCTCGGTGGGGACATATATGAGCTGTTAACGAAAACATAATAAGTACTTATTAAATAAGGCTAGAACTGGCTAGAGCTGATAGCATACAGTTTGGTTTTAAAAACACATTGCGGATTAATATTTTAATAACTTAAGGTAAGAAAATCCGTTGGTCCCGGTTACTATTTACAGATGTAGTCGTTACACGATGTCAAACATGAGTCAAAGGTCAAAGAAACAAACTCGTTACAACCTACCTCACAAACAACAGGGTTTGTGAGGTAGGTTAACCTCGAAACCCACACAATAAGCAAGCAAGCATAACATAAAACAATAGTTATTGGAGTGGAAAATCTTTTATTTTGCTGGGTTGTATTGTCTTGCAGGCGGAATCAAAGGGCTGTTCAGCGACGGAGTATGGGCTGGTGTTCGGCATCTTCGAGCTGGTGGTCTTCATGATCAGCCCCTTCTACGGCTCGCACCTCAACCGCGTCGGACCCAAGCTCATGTTCAACGCTGGAATACTCACCACGGGCACCTGCGCCATTCTCTTCGGGTTGGTAATGTGCATGGTCCAAGAAAACAAGGTCTTGCAGTTAGACCACGTGACTGACACGAGCCTACGTCATTTTGCGCTGTTCATCCTTGTCTTTTACACGCATTCGACAAGGATAAATAGGCAAAATGACGTAGGCTGACGTCAGTCACGTGGTCTAATTGCAAGACCTTGTTTTCTTGGACCATGGTATTGTGCGAACGCGACCCTAATGGTGGAGACGGAATTTACGTACTAAACACGTAAGAGCGAATCACGGAAGCGCGCACTACCGCATCGCGAATAACTAAAGTTCGACACCACTGAAAGATCCAAAAAAACTAAAAGTGCATTCATATTTTATTTATTTACGAGAGGAAAATATTACTTAATCTTCCTTAGATAAGAGGAATTGATTCACCAACCAGCACTGGGCCAGCGTGGTCGACTAAGGCCTATTCACCCTGATAACAGGGTAGGCTCGAGCCTCTCGATGGGGACATATATGAGCTGTTAACGAACGAAAAGGAATTGAGAGTCGGGCCAACAACGACGCGGGTTTGGACTGACTGTCTCAAATCTGAAACGAATATTCTTTTCCAAACAAAAAATACGTCGGAAAGTGATTATTCCGAATAAAACATTTTGAATTTAAAAAAAAGTGCTAGTAAGAACGCGGCTGCACTCTCGCCACTACTCGCCAGTACATTTGTCCCAACTGAAGGTCGCTGCCGTCTGATAATTTGTATGTCTAAACAATTGCATGCCGACCCATAGTTGTATGCAAGCAGTATAAGTGATGTGCCGCGGGAATATTTCCGTTCCCAGTAACTTCCCAATGGAAATATTCCCGGGAATATTCCCACGTTCCCGGGAACGTTCCCGCTTGGTGGGAACATTCAAACACATACACATACATATAATATTTTTCTTTGCTTATTATTTTTAGTTAAATTAAATTAGTTTTTATATGTTTTATAACAAAATATAAGATTCATGTATTTAAAAATGTATGTTTGGACTTTTTTAGGCAAGAACGTGTTGCTAAGAATTCTTAGTAAATTTCCTGTAACTGATAAAATTTTTGTTTCTGAACTAATTGCTTTTAAAATTGATATCTGGGGTCCCCAGAGGTGTCCGATGTCATCATCGGCCATTTTTCCCAATTCTGACCTCAGATTCATATCTGATATGAATCTGAGGTCAGAATTGGGAAAAATGGCCGCTGTTTTGAAAGTTTTTGTTTTTAAACCTATTGCTTTCAAAATCGAAATTTAGGATCCCGAGTGGTTTCCAATGGCGAATCAGAGATTAGAATTATACTTAAAAAATGGGCGCCATTTTTAATCCCCGACAAAAAAGAGAGGTGTTAAGTTTGACGTGTGTCTGTCTGTCTGTTTGTCTGTCTGTCTGTCTGTGGCATCTTAGCTCCTAAACAGATGCGCCAATTTTAATCTAGTTTTGTTTTGTTTGCAAGATGTTACAATCAAGTGTTCCTAGCTATGTTCCAAGAAAATATCTTCAGCCATTTAAAAAAATAACTGACTGCATCGTTCTTAATTGTGACACAGAATATTATGACCTTAATATGTTCTTATTACGAGTATGTCCGTTGAATAAAGAATCGTGGTTTCAAAAAAACAATACTAAACTGAACGAAATATAATTATTTTGTAATTGAATTTGTTAAGTTGAATTACCGAATCAAAGTATTATATTGGTATACGATAGATTTATTGTTGGAAACCACTATGTTATGGATTTTCAAATCGATATTGGTTCAAAAACATAAAGTTCAGGATAGCGGCCTTTGTTCATATCTGACGATGGAATTATTATCGGAGATTACTTGGACCTCTAAATTTCGAATTTGGATGTTATCGATCCAGAAACGAAAAAGTGGCCTTTTTGTTATTTTTTTACTTCATTTTAACTGAAATCAGTTATAAGTTCAGCATTGTGCAATAGTGCTATTGTTTTCTAATCAAAACATAGCCTTAGACCGAATTTCATAGAAATCGAACTATAGACAAAAAGATCTAAAAATTCACCGGTTTGTTCCCAGCCATTGGGAATATTCCCGGGCACGGGAATGTTGCTTTTAGCAATATTCCCAATTTTGGGAATATTCCCGGGAAAGTTACGTTACATCATTATATGACTAAATTCGGAGTCTAGTAAAATAGTGTTGAAGCGACGACATGAGAGGTACAGTTATTAACAGCTGTGAGTCGGCATACAATTGTTCACCTAGACAAAAGTCAATTATAATACAAAGGGCACCTTTATGTAAGATTGAAGGATAATGTATCTTAACAGAACATTCCGCCAGTCACTAGTAAAGTAAAAATAATATAATTGGTCAATATCATTAACTTCCTGTATTTATTTATATTTCATAGGAAGTGAATGTTTTTGAAATTAATGGTAGTCAACTTAAATGCATTTGACTGACTTGTGGACGTCATCATCATCATCAATTTATTGTAATGAATTACTTAGCATTGTAATACATGTGTATATATTTTTCGCTTTTGATTCGCTGGTAATTAAATAAGTACACGTCTATTTATCTAAAATCATCATCGTATCAGCCATAGGATTGAGTTTGTATAGATCGATCTCAATACTTGCTAATATAATTTAATTATAAATTAAATATAAATTAAATTAAATTCCTTAATTCGCAGGCTGCTAGACAAAGTGGAAGGCCACATCCCGTTCATCGCTCTAAGCTTCGCCATCCGCATCATGGAAGCCATGGGCAACGCCGCCTTCCTCACCGCCTCCTTCGCCATCATCGCCAAAGAGTTCCCCAACAACGTCGCCACTATGTTTGTGAGTAAACAGTCTAGTCATTTGGAGGGTCACATTCCGTTCGTGGCTATGAGAATCAAAGAAGCCACGGGCAATGCTGCCTTCTTCGTTATCATCGCCAAAGAGATCCCCAACAACGTCACTACTATCTTTGTGAGTATGTTGTAAGTAAACAGACAAGTAATTTGGACGGTCACATTCTGTTCGTCGTTCTAAGCATCGCTATGAGCATCATGGAAGCCACGGGCAATGCTGCCTCTGTCACCATTATCGCCAAAGAGTTCCCCAACAACGTCGCCACTATCTTTGTGAGTAAACAGACAAGTAATTTGGACGGTCACATTCCGTTCTTAGAAAAGCATCGCTATGAGCATCATGGAAGCCACGGGCAATGCTGCCTCCCTCGTCATCATCGCCAAAATGTTCCCCAACAACGTCGCGACGCCACTATGTTTGTAAGTAACCAGTCTAGTCATTTGGACGGTTACATTCCGTTCGTCGTTCTAAGCTTTATCGCTATGAGCATCATAGAAGCCACGGGCAATTCTGCCTCCCTTGTCATCATCGCCAAAAAGTTCCTATAAATTAGAGATAAGTGCATAGATTACTTCAATTTGTTTCAATTTGATACACCTTTTCTAAATCTGCTAATAGTAGTAAGGATGTGTGGGTTCTGGATCACTCTCGCCGAGCCATGCTCGCCCGCGTTTCTCGATCTCTGATTTTGGGCCAATTTTGGCGGATTGGGAAAATCGCGGGTAAAAAAAAAAAAAAAGGTTGTTTGATATCAAACTAGGGGTATTGCCCCCCATCTAAGACGATAGCACCGACTCCCAGCTCTCTATCTCACACGGTTTCCGAGATATAAAATGCATATGCTCATGAAATACAGTCAATGGAAAGGGTCGGCTACCTGGCTATTGTCCTTTAATTGGGGTTCGCTTTTGTTAACCGCGACTCGGATTTTTGATATCACTCTCACTTGCGCAATTGCTGCACGCTCCCGAACGCAGCATTAACTAGCGTGTATGTTAACGATGTATTTGTCGCCTATTACATGTGAACATGTTATCAAAAGCTTTTTTAGGTACACACATAAATGGGGGCGCAACATTGTTAAGCACCGATCGCAGCCCTGTTTTTTCACGCGCACTAGCTGTCTGATCCAGCCTCTATTACTTCTGCGGCCTTTATCTACCACGTCTTTTTAACATAAATCTAACCTAACCTAACCTAGCCTTGATTAGCGAGTTGATTAATAAGCAGATTATTAATTAGGGCGCGAATCAAAATCAAGCCGCGGAGGCCTGTTCTTATTGGATTCTGACCTGGCGCGGCCTTATCAATCACGTATTTATAACATAACCTTATCCAACCTAACCCACCCGAACCTAACCAAACTTAACCTAGCTTTTTATTAGCGAGCTAATTAATTAGGAGATTATTAATTAAGGCGTGAATCAAATTCATCTTGCGGGAGTCTGATTTTGTTGATTTTAAACCTGGCGCGGCTTCATCTACCACGTCTTCATAACATAAATCTAACCTAACCTAACCCAGCCTTTATTGAGGGGGTATTTCATTAGAGTGTTATTAATTAGGGTGCGAATCAAACTCAACTCGCGGAGCCTGATTTTCGTGTAATTTAGACCAGCTTATCGTATTCCAATAGGCTGTTTGCGTGACTATCTCGTTTATATAACCAAAACGGCCACTAACTCACATCTCTTTTTTCAATTGTATTAATGTCTTTGTACATACTTGTGCAATATAAGTTTCTTTTTTTGCCATCCCTTTAAAATTGTGTATTCCTTTGCTAAATCTAATAGGGCAAGTTTATGGTGGCTATTGATGTGAAGCGGCAGCATTGTCTTTATGAGCGGACGCCAACTCTTAACTCTTTCTCCAATTGTAAAAAGCCTTTATTCTCGACTTGCACAATATCAGTTTACAAGTTTGTTTTTTTCTTTATTGCATAACGTTTTGTTGTCATCCTTTTGAAAATTTTATCCTGTCGCGTCGACTGAATATAAAAGAACTATTTATTGTAAGCTAGTTTGAATAGGTCCGCGAACATTTATCTTATGAAGACATTTTTTTATGATGGTGTAACGTGTAAGGGACTGATTTATTGCTTTGTTTTCGTCCTCTAAAAATGCACCTGATTTCGAAAGTTGATCGAGTTGCGACACGTTCGTACCATTGATGTGAAGGGACACCATTGTTTTTATAAATACAAATTTTTACCTGATGGTGTAAGGGACTGGTTTATTGTGCTGAATTCACAATGCATTCAACTTGTCGTGACATGTATTCCCCACTGCGACCACCCTAAAGCTGCTAGAGCAGTGTTATAAAAGCGAACCCTACTTAGCTCATCCTATTCAGTTTGTGATTGACATTGAAGCAGCCAGCGCAGCGGTCGGAAGATCTCCTCCAATTCAACTATGGATGTAAGTAACTTTAACTACCTATCACTCATAATATGTGTACTTTATGTTGTTTTCGTTGTCCATCTTAAATAACCACTATACAGTGGTTGTATAGTTATTAAACTAGTACCTAGCGGTATGGTTTTGACTCTAGCTCTCCACCGTTAGCCGAATGTAAATATGTAATAGTTCAATTAGGATCTTACCATACTTGTTAACCTGTTTTCATGAGTCAAAATTTATCGACAAACTATAAATAACGTGTACCTTTATGCTTATTTCACAGTTTCAAGATAACACCTTCAAAAGCTACTACTTTCCTGATTCCCCCGATGGTGATGACGCTGTGGACTCATTGGTGATTGATGTTAAGAAAAAGGCATCGAAAAGAAGCAACAACATTGAAGCATTCTTTGAAAAACCAAAAAAGAAAAAGAGGGCTGCGACTCAGTCTTCAAGTGTATCGACGGCTTGCGATGATGGTGTATCATATATCGCGTCGAGTGAAAATGACGGCATAACCGCATCTCATTTCGTCAAAATTGAAGTTTACGACATGAACAAGATCCGCAACATCTCACCTATGAACTATTGGAAACACGCAGACGTTCGTGTCAAGTATTATGCGCAGTCTGAGGATGATAAAAATTATCAAAGCGCGAGAGATATAATATATCTCATAACAAAACAACTCGCCGTGAAACGGGACTGCTGCAAATATTATATCGAACGCAAGCAGGAAGATGCAAAATAAACTAATTATATGCCAACAAGAATCTCACGGACACAACAAGTCGCGACTCGTCATTCCTCGAGGCATTGTAAAACAACAAAAAAGGCGGGCAAACAATATCGCCACCCCACTCCACACCATATATAAGCGTTTCGACTTGTGCAACATTTATTCACTCGTTAAATTTTACTCACACCAGAACAAGTATAAAAATGGAAACTCTACAGAATGAAGTCAATGAAGAACTCTGTCGACTTTGTCAAGAAGCAGAGGAACAAGACTTAGGGAAGCAAACTGTGTGAGTATAATTTTGTCCCTGTTTTGAGTTTATTTTATTAATATTCACATAGGACCAATTTAACCAATTTTATAACTTATGTTTTTTTATCTCATTGTAGAGTACCATTCCAAATTGGTGGAAAACGAAAAGCTAAGGCCAGCAGCAGCAGTATTTCAAAACGTCTTCGAACTCAAAAGCTGCCTTCTAACGCGGAGTCGTCATCACTACCAGCTCCACGACCACTACCAAACGCAGCATCCACCAGTTCTGGAGACTTAAAAGAACAAGACATTGTTACTTGTGAAATATGTAATCATGCGGTGAGTCGAAGATATTTCGCTAATCATTTACGCAGCAAATCACACAAGGAAAAAATTTTAATTCAAAGGCATCGTCTTAGCAACGTAGAAATTATCAATACAGCTTTTGGTTCGAGAATATTAACATATCGCATTCATCCTCCACATAGTGATGAAAATAATGTGCTTAAAAGTCCCGAAATGTTCATATCTTCCGTTAAAAATACTGTGTTATTTCTTCTGGAGGATTGCCTAAAAGAATTAACGGCTATTAAAGTAAATTTTATTGTTCATGCGGACTTCATTCAGGAAACCAAAGATATTAAAAACTCATTCGACTTTCAAACTTGCAACTGGTCTCTTTGCATAGGAGATAGATTAGAGGATTATTTAAATTCATTAAGTGTGGATATTAGTTCTAAAATGATGAACTTTGAAAAAAAAGACAGCGGTTGGTCCTTACAAAAAATACTGTGTTTAGAAATGAACGTTAATCAATTTAATCCTTTACGCGGCTCTTCGTACATTGACCTACCCCTCGATATTAAACATAGAAAAGCTGTAGTAAATGTTAAAAATAATGATGTGCAATGTCTAAAATGGGCATTACTTGCTGCTCTCTATCCTGTTAATAATAATAAAGATCGGGTATCATCATATTTGAGAAACGTGAATAAGTTAAACTTTGATGGTGTTTCTTTCCCTGTAAAGTTGAAGGATTTGAAAAAAGTAGAGGCCCAAAATAATATTAGTATCAATGTTTTTGGCTTAGAGTATAATAAGGAAAATAATTGTAATAACGTGGTGGGGCCCCTGTACTTCACCAAATGTCGTAAAGATATTCATATTAACTTGTTGTATGTGACAAATGGTTTAAGAAATCATTATTGTCTAATTCAAAATTTGTCGCGCCTAGTGAGCAGACAAATTACAAATCGGAAAGATGCAATTCATATTTGTGATGGTTGCTTGCTATATTTCAGAACCAAAGATAGCTTAATTATACATCAGGAAAGAGATTGCGCACAGGTAGTCATCGAACTACCTAAAGTTGACTCGGATATTGAATTTGACAAATTTGACAAAAAACTAAAGTTACCGTTTGTTATTTATGCTGATTTTGAAGCCATATTAAAACCAATAAAATCATGTGACCCCGATTCATCAAAATCATTTACAATTTCAACGCATGAACACGAAGTATTTAGCTACGGTTATTTTATTAAGTGCTCATACGATGACAGGCTTTCCAAGTATCGAACTTATGCAGGACCTGATTGTGCTAAGAAGTTTATGGAAAGTTTACTTACAGATGTGACTGAAATTCATAAAAAAAACTGTTTTCGGAAACACCACCAAACGCTTAACGAGAACGATAAGTTGAAAATTCATCAGGCAAAATTATGTTACATATGTGATAATAAGTTATATACAGACCGTGAATCATATTATGATCCAAACACTGGAAAGTTTCGTGGTGTTGTGCATAAAAAATGTATTTCAAATTATAAAATTCCCTCTTTTGTTCCAGTTCTATTCCATAATTTAAGTAATTATGATGCTCATTTTATTGTTCACGCGTTGGACTTTGTTGATGGTGAAATAGAAATAATTCCTCAAAATAAAGAGAAGTATATATCTTTCACCAAAAAGATTTCCATAAATGGTAATATAGTATCGATTAGATTTTTAGATTCCTTCAGATTTATGCCAAGTAGTTTAGATAGTTTAGCTAAAAATCTGACTGAAGATCAATTCACCGAAATGAAAAAACAATTTCCTATAGAAAGCGACTTTCGTAGATTAATAAAAAAAGGTGTATTTCCATATGAATATTTAAGTTCTTATGATTCATTACAAGTAACATCCCTCCCTGATGAAAAACAATTTTATAGTTCTTTGACTGGTGCATATATATCAAATAACGATTATATTCATGCTCAGGATGTTTGGAATTATTTTAATTGTAAAAATTTGTTAGATTATTCAAACATTTACTTGAAAACTGACGTCATGTTGTTAACAGATATTTTTGAAAACTTCCGGAATGTGTGCATTAATACGTATGATTTAGATCCAACTCAGTATTATACAGCACCTGGCTTGAGTTGGGATGCAATGCTGAAATACACAAAAATTAAATTAGAATTGTTCAATGATTTTGATAAAATCGCATTCATCAAATCGGGTATAAGGGGTGGCATTTCAGTATGTTGTAACAGATACGGTAGGGCTAATAACCAATATCTCGATGATTTTAATCCCAATATACCAAAATCCTATTTAATGTATCTAGATGCAAATAACCTCTATGGATGGGCAATGTCACAGTACCTACCTGAAGGTGACTTTAAATGGGTTAGCCCTGACACACATTTTTTAGTCTCCCCCACATCTGCTGTAGGATACATATTAGAAGTAGATCTCGACTACCCTGAAAACCTTCATGATTCACATTCAGATTTTCCATTATGCCCCGAAACTGTTGCTATCGGAGGTAGCAAAGATAAGAAGTTGGTTCCTAATTTGCATAGTAAAAAAAATTATGTTATACATTATAGAAATCTGATGCAGTGTATAGAATTAGGTATGAAGCTGGTCAAAGTTCACAGAGTGCTACAATTTAAACAAAGTCCATGGTTAAAGAAATATATTGACCTTAATACAGAATTAAGAACTTTAGCCAAAAATGAGTTCGAAAAAGACTTCTATAAATTGATGAACAATTCCGTGTTTGGTAAAACGATGGAAAATATTGAAAAAAGGGTCAATGTAAAGTTATTAACACATTGGGAAAATCACGGTAAAACCCTGGGTGCACAAAGCTTGGTCGCTCGACCTGAATTTCACAGCCTCTCTATATTTTCTGATTCATTGGTCGCCGTTCAGTTAAAAAAAACTAAATTATTTTATAACAAGCCCATTTATTTGGGATTTTGTGTATTGGATATCTCTAAAACTTTAATGTATAATTTTCATTATAAATATATCAAACCAAAATATGGTGAAAACGCTAAATTACTGTACACTGATACGGACAGCTTTATTTATCATATATTTACCGATGACTTTTATAAAGATACACGAAGTGACATAATTAATTATTTCGATACGTCCGACTATCCACCTAACAATATCTTTGGTTTCCAACTAGCAAATAAAAAGAAGTTAGGTTTTTTCAAAGACGAAAACAATGGGAAAATCTTACGAGAGTTTGTGGGGTTAAGGTCGAAAATGTATGCAATTAATGTTGATCACAAAACGACAGCTAAAGCCAAAGGTGTGAGTAAAACTGTTACTAAAAACATGAACATGGAAATGTATAAAGCATGTTTATTTGGCAGAGAAATAAAGATATCAGAAATGTGTAGAATTAGAAGTTTAAAACATGTGCTCCACACACAAAAAATAAACAAAATTTCCCTATCTTATAATGACACCAAGCGATATTTTATAGGAGACTCTACTGATACCTACGCTTGGGGTCATTATAGAATTAAATGATTTGCCTACCTATGTGTCCGTAGTTCTAGAATAACTTAGTTTAAGTCCATGTTTGTAATGTTCTCGTGAAGTTCTTGTTTCTTTAACCTTTTACTTGTAATTTTTATTGTATCTACGTGTAATTTTATGTAATGTGTTGTAAATAAATAATTGATAATAAATAAAATAATGGTTCTCTATGTAAAAATTTCCTCTTATTTATTTTATTTCATTCTTGGCTAATCAACCTCCGGGTATAGACGCTATTTGGGTTGATATAATGTTTCATTTTATTCACCCTTTCACGGCTATAGTAGCGGGCCCTAGCGGGTGCGGAAAATCAAATTTCGTAACAAATTTTTTAAAACACTGTGAAGAAGTTTGTAATGAGCAATTTTCGGAAGTGATATGGTGTTATGATGAAATGCAACCTTTATACAATTTAGACAATGTAAATTACAGTCAAGGTATTCCAGATTTGAATATGTTTGATGGTAAATGTCCTAGACTTTTGATAATTGACGACCTTATGAGGGAATCAGATGGTCGAATAGTTGATATTTTCACAAAAGGTAGCCATCACAGAAACCTTAGCGTTTTCTACATCACGCAAAACTTATTTCATCAGGGTAAAGGGCAACGAGATATTTCTTTAAATTCAAGCTACATAATTTATTTCAAAAATCCCAGAGACAGAACACAGATACGTTATTTGGCTCGTCAAGTCTACCCAGACAATACAAAATTTGTTGAAGAGGCCTACAAAGACGCAACTTCTCAAGCCCATGGATATATATTTATAGACCTCAAACAAAATACTAATGATGCTTGTCGTTTTAAAACTAAAATTTTTCCATTTGACAATCACTGTACTGTTTATGTCCCGAAAAGGGGGTATAAATATGATGCACAACAAACTATCTTAGTCAGTACTAGAAAATGAGTGAAGTAGAAACCCCGCATCCAAAGAATTTACTAAAAGCACTACATATTATTAAACCACAATATCGTGAAGCTTTGCTAGAATGTTGTGATGATGATGAAATAAATCAAATTTGTGAGTGCATTTTAAATATTTTTAAAGGAAAAATAATCATAAAAGAAACAAGGGAAACCATATTCAACATTTGTAAATTAAACTGCTTCATTTCCACCGACGCTGTCTAACTCAGCTGTTGACAAATAGTGTTAATATAAGAAACGATGACAAAAAGAGTTAGGTCTCATAAAAATTTACTACAAGCACTATTAACTTTAAAACCAAAGTATAGACAAGCTTTATTAAAGTTTTGTGGAAGTGAGGAAATAAATTGTATTATTGAATGTATTTTCAATGTTTTAAAAGGTAGAGTACCTTTAAAGGACAAAGACAAACGCAAACTAAAAAAACATCAAGGTATATTAAGAAAGTTGGTGTCAAAAAGCGGATGTGATAAATCAAGAAAACAAGTTATTATACAGAAAGGTGGAGCGTTTTTACCCATTATTCTCGGGTCCGTTCTCAGCGCATTACTAGGAGCTATTGTAAAATAAAATCACAACATGGAAAACGTCAAGAAAATGATTTTAATTGAGCCTGATGTTGTCGAAAAACTCAGAGCAGGTAGCGACAATAGCTGTACTAAAAATTTAACACGTTTGGATGAAGAAATGCACAAAATTTTAAAAACTAAAATCGATGACAGAGAAAAATGGCAACTATATTTACAAACCTTGCAAAGATACCTACATCATATCGGCGAGGATCGTAAACCATTACAGATACCTATACTGCCAATAGAAAGCAAAGATGATCCAATAAAAGAACCAGTCAAACCTGAAAAAAGCCCAGACGATGAAAAGCCACTCATAACCCTCTACACAAAATCACAGATACTAACCACTTTACCGAAGACATACAAATTAAAAGGTGAGCTTTTGTTAGATTTTCTCTTAAACAATAAGGATAAAATCCACTGGAACGAAAATGGCACTGTTTTTATTGGTAAAAGAGAAGTTTATAAGAGCAATATTGTCGATCTCATCACTGATTTTATAAAACCCAGTAGTAAAAGTTCTCCAGCCGGATGGACAGATTTCGGAATAGTCCTTAAAGATTTACAAGTACCTATGAGTTACATAGGAAATAAAAAAAGACAAACTTATATAACCTCACTATCCCAAAGCCCCACTTTAAACAAAACCCTTGAAGATATCTATAAAAGCTCAAAACACACGCCTGAAAATTATTCCACACCATTACGCACGCCAACAGCCAGTGCGGAACCTAGAAAAAGAAAAAAAATCACTTGGGACAAATGGACCCCTTACTAGAAATAAACAACATTTATTATGACGTGTCTCACCCAGCTGGATATAGTAGTGCAAATAAACTATCAGAAGCAATGAAAAATAAAATGTCCAAATATGAAACAAAAAAATGGTTACAATCACAGGATACGTACACCTTGCACAAACCAGTCCATCGAAGATTCCCTAGAAACAGGTATATTCTATCAAATTTAAATGAACTTTGGCAAGCTGACTTAAGTGATATGCGATCCTATAGTGAGTTCAACGATGGTTATAAATATATATTGTGTGTGATTGATGTCTTCAGCAAATATGCATTTGCAAGAGCAATTAGATCAAAGAATTCTGAATCTATAAAAAAATCTTTTGAAGATATATTTTTGGAAGCTAAGGTTACTCCTAGGCATTTGCAATCAGATAAAGGTACTGAATTCATTTCAAAAGATGTGAGATCATTTTTATTGAAACATGGTATAAATTATTATACAACGAATAATCCGGATATCAAAGCTAGCATAGTGGAGAGATTCCAACGTACGCTTAAAATGAAGATGTGGCGATATTTTACACATAATGATACAAATCGATACGTGGATATTCTACAAGATTTACTTCACTCATATAACCACAGTTTTCACAGAAGTATTAAAATGTGCCCCTGTGATGTTAATTCCGATAACATTATGACGGTATGGCGAAATTTATACGAAGAAAAGGGAAATAAAACTCAGAAAAATAGGATACCACCAAAATTTAAAGTAGGTGATCATGTTAGGATTACTAAATATAAACACATTTTTCAGAAGGGTTACGAAACCAACTGGAGTGATGAAGTATTCATCATTAATTCAGTTATAGAGAGATCTCCATGGGTTGTTTATTCAATAAAAGACCTACAAAATGAAAATATTATCGGCACTTTTTATGAGAGAGAATTGCAGAAGGTAATTTATGACCCCACCGCTAAATATAAAATAGATAAAATACTAGGCACTCGTTACTCTGGTCGCAGAAAGGAATTATTAGTGAAGTGGAAAGGTTATCCCAATAAATTTAATACCTGGGTTTTAGCATCTTCTCTGGAAAAAACATGATTGATGAAGAATTCTATTTAACTTTACCTAGTAATAGCTCCGCACCATACTTCCCTGATAATAAGACGGCAAATTTTTCAACAAAGTTACCTAAATCCATTAAATTAGAAGGTGAATGGTTAGTGGGAATCGTAGAGTTTCAGTATCCCTGTACTATTTTCACCGTGCAAGAGAATAATAATATTACGTACATAACTAAACGAGTGCAAGATCCTAATGAAAACGGCCAAGTTTCTTTAATTACATACAAGAGTCATATACCAACTTCCAGTTACGAAAATATACAAGATGTTATAACAGCTCTTAATTCAAGAGAGACTTTCAAATTGAGACAAGACAAAATTTCCAAACTAGTTACTCTTACCGGAGATACAAATAATTTAACTTCATTGAACTTCTCTCCAAAATTGAGTCTACAACTTGGATTTGATCCTTATACTAATGTAGCACACAAAAAAACCGGAAAATTTCCGGCTAATATTTATCTAGGCTTACCGTCACAACTTTACATTTATTGCGACATAGTGGAACCTCAAATAGTGGGGGGTGTCATGAGTCCTTTGTTAAGAATTATAACTTTAGACCCCGTAAAATACGTATATGGTTCGAGCAAAATGCATATTTTTTCCCCTCCTCATTATATTCCTGTCATGCGAAGAGAATTTGATACAATAGAGATAGATATAAGATCAAACACTGGTGAACATATACCATTTCAATTCGGGACGAGCTGTGTTAAACTACATTTCAAACGTAAATAATTAACATGTATCTAAAACATAATAATAATGGTATTTGCCCATATCACCACTATTATTCTCATCAAGCGGGGACTGGCGTTGGAGTAATTTACAAAGGTGTACCTCATCAGCGTGGTCATGGCATAGGTAGCTTCTTGGGGGGTCTGTTTCGATCAGTTCTTCCGCTAATATCAAATGGAGCTAAAGTTGTAGGTAGGGAAGCATTAAATGCAGGGATGGGACTTCTATCTGACATAGTAAGTGCTAAGCCTTTAAACGAATCTGTTACAAATCGCTTTAAAGAGGCCACATCCAATTTAAAAACTAAGGCTGATGCTAAAATTTCAAGAGTGATGAACGGATCAGGGTATAAAACTAAAGCACGGAGCAAACGAAACCTCATTCAATCACTGAAATTGAAGGAGAGAGCAGCGAAAAAGCCTAGGAAGAGTAAGAATTTATCTTACAACGATATATTTTCATAAACAAACAAAATGTCATTTTTACATCATAATTCTTGTGAATGTGCTAAGTCGGAATTGGATTTATTTGCTTTACCATCGACTCAAACAAGCATAGAAAGTGGACAATGGATTCATTATAAACCTATCTCATCTCTAAGTGACGATGGGCCAATAGAATTTCAAGTTCCTGGATCTGGGGATGACTATATTGACTTATCGCACACGATGCTTCATATCAAAGCTAAGATATTAAACCAGGATTTAACAGCTTTGAACTCTGACATAACACCTGTTGCACCCATAAATAATTGGCTTCATTCACTATTCAGTCAGGTAGATATCTATCTGAATCAAAAACTAATATCTCCCCCGAACAATACATATGGATATCGAGCATATATTGAAACTTTACTTAATTATGGCCCACCTGCGAAAGAGTCGCATCTCACATGTGCGATGTGGTATGAAGACACTGCCGGAAAAATGAACAACGCTGATGATAACAATAAAGGATTTGCAGCGAGGCTGAAATGTGTGAAGGACAGCAAGGAAGTGGAAATGATTGGACATTTACATGCGGATGTTTTTAATCAGGATAAGTTTCTGATTAATGGAGTCGAAATGTGTGTAAAACTAGTTAGATCTAGAGAATCCTTTAACCTCATGGCTGCATCAAATGATATTAAAATAAAAGTGTCTATTACGGATGCAACGCTAATGATTCGTAAAGCTCGCATTAATCCGAGTGTATTGCTAGCTCATCAGAAGGTTCTAGCTAGTACAACTGCAAAATATCCTATTACACGAGCCGAGGTAAAAGTGTTAACTATTCCATCTGGTGTGCAAGGAAAAACACTTGATAATGTATTTCTCGGACAAATACCGAAGCGGTGTATCATAGGGTTTGTTAACAATACAGCATTCAATGGCAGTTTTACCAAAAACCCCTTTGATTTTGACAATTATGCTATAAATACATTCAGTTTATATATTGATGGTACACAAATTCCCTCTAAGGCACTACAACCCCAATTTAGCAGTGGGTTACATACAAGCATGTTTCACACATTATTTTCAGGGACTGGTATTCATTTTTTGAATGAAGGCAATGGTATTAATAAGGATAGGTATGCGAAAGGATATTGTTTGATGGCCTTTGATTTAACCCCTGACTTATCCGCAAGTTCGACTTCACACTGGAACCTAGTTAAACATGGAAGTGTTAGGTTAGAAGTAAGATTTGAAAACGCTCTATCTGAAACAATTAATTGTATTGTGTATGCTGAATTTGATAACTTAATTGAAATTGATAAAAATAGAAATGTAAGTGTTGACTTCAGTAGTTAGATGCACTATAGTATATAAGACGAGTTTTTGTTCTTAAGTAATCATAATATTATTTGCTTTTATATTAGTTAGTCACAATAAAAGACAAATAATGAATACTTTCGATATTAGTAAATATCTAGATACGATACGTCATTCTCTGACGTATAATGTATTTGCAGCCAATCGGTTACCAATGTACATGACGAATCCTATTTATTTAATTAGTAACTTGGATCCTGACACAAAGCCAGGTTCACATTGGATAGCAATTTTCATAAATGCAAATGGTATTGGGGAATATTTCGACACCTTCGGTCGAAAGCCAGATGGTAGTCATTTAGCATTTTTGAGAAGAAACTCACGTAGATGGATTTATAACAGCAAAGTTATTCAAAGTTTGTTTTCATCATTCTGTGGTGAATATTGTCTTATGTATTTGTACTTTAAATATCGAGGTATGAGCTTAAAGGATTTCACCAATATGTTTACATCAGATACAGTGAACAATGATATTTTACTGAAGAAAATGTTTGATGTCTATTTTCATAGGTAATCTTAAGATAATTCAATACTTATACTTTGTAATTAGATTAAGAATAAACAAAAAATAAAGTAAGATTAATTAGACGTAAACTTTGTTTTATTTATGTAGAGATTTGAAAAAATACAAACAAATTAAAATTAAAAATTATTTATTTTTAAAATGAAGTACACAAACTAACTTAAAACTAAACCATTGTGGGTGAATAAAGCGATGGCGATAGGGGGATACCACTGTCACTGTTTCTCATAATTTCCGCAATTTCTGCGTTTTCTTCTTCACTCCAATCCAGCAGGAGTGGGTTCACACGTCGCTCAGCTTCAGGTATTGGAGATTCTTGGCGAGAATATCCGTAGAGTCGGTCCTCTCCGCCCTTCCGATTCTCCTCGCAAGTTGGGCAATAGGCCTTAACTCTCCAAACCCCATCGATGTCGTCCTCTTGGTTGTAATAGTGTCCATCGCATAGGGTATAATATGGTTTTATGTCCTCGTCTTCAACCATGGATTGCGGTAACGTTCCGTGTATATACCACAACCGGATGAATTTATGGTGTTTTTTTAAAACATGATCCTTTCCGAGTAAAATTATGCCTTCTGTATCAAGAATCATTTTGACTTTTCTTCTAACAACGACGACGCGACGACGGTGAAAACAGGAGTGAATAAATGTTGCACAAGTCGAAACGCTTATATATGGTGTGGAGTGGGGTGGCGATATTGTTTGCCCGCCTTTTTTGTTGTTTTACAATGCCTCGAGGAATGACGAGTCGCGACTTGTTGTGTCCGTGAGATTCTTGTTGGCATATAATTAGTTTATTTTGCATCTTCCTGCTTGCGTTCGATATAATATTTGCAGCAGTCCCGTTTCACGGCGAGTTGTTTTGTTATGAGATATATTATATCTCTCGCGCTTTGATAATTTTTATCATCCTCAGACTGCGCATAATACTTGACACGAACGTCTGCGTGTTTCCAATAGTTCATAGGTGAGATGTTGCGGATCTTGTTCATGTCGTAAACTTCAATTTTGACGAAATGAGATGCGGTTATGCCGTCATTTTCACTCGACGCGATATATGATACACCATCATCGCAAGCCGTCGATACACTTGAAGACTGAGTCGCAGCCCTCTTTTTCTTTTTTGGTTTTTCAAAGAATGCTTCAATGTTGTTGCTTCTTTTCGATGCCTTTTTCTTAACATCAATCACCAATGAGTCCACAGCGTCATCACCATCGGGGGAATCAGGAAAGTAGTAGCTTTTGAAGGTGTTATCTTGAAACTGTGAAATAAGCATAAAGGTACACGTTATTTATAGTTTGTCGATAAATTTTGACTCATGAAAACAGGTTAACAAGTATGGTAAGATCCTAATTGAACTATTACATATTTACATTCGGCTAACGGTGGAGAGCTAGAGTCAAAACCATACCGCTAGGTACTAGTTTAATAACTATACAACCACTGTATAGTGGTTATTTAAGATGGACAACGAAAACAACATAAAGTACACATATTATGAGTGATAGGTAGTTAAAGTTACTTACATCCATAGTTGAATTGGAGGAGATCTTCCGACCGCTGCGCTGGCTGCTTCAATGTCAATCACAAACTGAATAGGATGAGCTAAGTAGGGTTCGCTTTTATAACACTGCTCTAGCAGCTTTAGGGTGGTCGCAGTGGGGAATACATGTCACGACAAGTTGAATGCATTGTGAATTCAGCACAATAAACCAGTCCCTTACACCATCAGGTAAAAATTTGTATTTATAAAAACAATGGTGTCCCTTCACATCAATGGTACGAACGTGTCGCAACTCGATCAACTTTCGAAATCAGGTGCATTTTTAGAGGACGAAAACAAAGCAATAAATCAGTCCCTTACACGTTACACCATCATAAAAAAATGTCTTCATAAGATAAATGTTCGCGGACCTATTCAAACTAGCTTACAATAAATAGTTCTTTTATATTCAGTCGACGCGACAGGATAAAATTTTCAAAAGGATGACAACAAAACGTTATGCAATAAAGAAAAAAACAAACTTGTAAACTGATATTGTGCAAGTCGAGAATAAAGGCTTTTTACAATTGGAGAAAGAGTTAAGAGTTGGCGTCCGCTCATAAAGACAATGCTGCCGCTTCACATCAATAGCCACCATAAACTTGCCCTATTAGATTTAGCAAAGGAATACACAATTTTAAAGGGATGGCAAAAAAAGAAACTTATATTGCACAAGTATGTACAAAGACATTAATACAATTGAAAAAAGAGATGTGAGTTAGTGGCCGTTTTGGTTATATAAACGAGATAGTCACGCAAACAGCCTATTGGAATACGATAAGCTGGTCTAAATTACACGAAAATCAGGCTCCGCGAGTTGAGTTTGATTCGCACCCTAATTAATAACACTCTAATGAAATACCCCCTCAATAAAGGCTGGGTTAGGTTAGGTTAGATTTATGTTATGAAGACGTGGTAGATGAAGCCGCGCCAGGTTTAAAATCAACAAAATCAGACTCCCGCAAGATGAATTTGATTCACGCCTTAATTAATAATCTCCTAATTAATTAGCTCGCTAATAAAAAGCTAGGTTAAGTTTGGTTAGGTTCGGGTGGGTTAGGTTGGATAAGGTTATGTTATAAATACGTGATTGATAAGGCCGCGCCAGGTCAGAATCCAATAAGAACAGGCCTCCGCGGCTTGATTTTGATTCGCGCCCTAATTAATAATCTGCTTATTAATCAACTCGCTAATCAAGGCTAGGTTAGGTTAGGTTAGATTTATGTTAAAAAGACGTGGTAGATAAAGGCCGCAGAAGTAATAGAGGCTGGATCAGACAGCTAGTGCGCGTGAAAAAACAGGGCTGCGATCGGTGCTTAACAATGTTGCGCCCCCATTTATGTGTGTACCTAAAAAAGCTTTTGATAACATGTTCACATGTAATAGGCGACAAATACATCGTTAACATACACGCTAGTTAATGCTGCGTTCGGGAGCGTGCAGCAATTGCGCAAGTGAGAGTGATATCAAAAATCCGAGTCGCGGTTAACAAAAGCGAACCCCAATTAAAGGACAATAGCCAGGTAGCCGACCCTTTCCATTGACTGTATTTCATGAGCATATGCATTTTATATCTCGGAAACCGTGTGAGATAGAGAGCTGGGAGTCGGTGCTATCGTCTTAGATGGGGGGCAATACCCCTAGTTTGATATCAAACAACCTTTTTTTTTTTTTTTACCCGCGATTTTCCCAATCCGCCAAAATTGGCCCAAAATCAGAGATCGAGAAACGCGGGCGAGCATGGCTCGGCGAGAGTGATCCAGAACCCACACATCCTTACTACTGCTAATCGCCAAGAAATTTCCGATTAGTTTACCTTTACCGATAATATTATACCTTCCTTCTACAGGCTTCTTTGGAAACCTTCTTTGGCCTGGGCCTGATCGTCGGCCCCACTCTGGGGGGCGCCTTATACAGTGTGGGGGGGTACACCCTTCCCTTTGCAGTCCTGGGCTCAGCGCTCTTCTTCGCAGCCATCATGAGCTGCATGGCGCTTCCCCGGAGCCAAGATGATGAAGACCTGAAGCCTATAGGGCGTGAGTATCTTTACCGAACTGAGTATCTTTACCACCAGGATATTTGAACTAGCCTTGGGACTTTCGTAAACTAGTACGTTGATCAGAATCCGCTACATAAAAAGAGTTTTATATGCTGGTGTTCTATTTTATTTAAGTAGTTGTGCTACGGTCTAAAGTTAGTGTAGCTACATAATTTTGATTTTTTGTTATTTTACTCGTTTAATATTCTTCCCATTTTTAAACTTAGATACTAAATTTTAGCACTCGTGCTAATTCTGAATATAATCAATATGTTCCTAAGCTTTGAATAGAATAATGTTGACTGTACGACGGAAATGATCGTATACGGTTCGACAGCACAGTTTTTTTTTGTTGTAAGTCTCAAATAAACTTATTTTTTACTTCATTTACATGTATAGATATTGTGCACGTACACATACCTATGTATAGTTTACTTCTCGAAAAGTTAAATGATTAAAGTCCAAGGATTATATAGCTGATCTATTTCTAGAAAGCCTCGTAAATTGCAAAATATATAAACAAGCCTTGTTATATAGAGTTCTGATAAGTGCATTTATTTGCAAACATTCTGAGTTTGTGACAAACAACAAGGTCCAATGGCTTTATTATCGCAGTCCTCAAGATGTATGTAGGTATTATACCTAGACGTTGAACTAATTGTAGTCATCGTAATAGATAAGATTCTCAAATTGTCTAACAATAAATTGTCTGTGTTGATATGAATTTCCTATGATTAGACGAATGACACAAAAAGCTTTGGAAGCTTATGTTACAATACAATCTGGTAGATAGAGAAAATTTCCTTAACAATTTATTCAATTTAGTGAACAACGCAAAGTACAGAAAAAGCAACAGTACTTTCGGTGGTTTGCTACATCCACAGCTACAGGCATTATGTACAAAATTCAACAACTTAAAATCTTGAATCGAAAAGTTTTAGTGTTCTTTGTAATATTATATGAGAATTTTATTTGAATTATATGAGCATAGTAATAAATAAAATAAAATAATATTTATTTCACTAGTGTTAAACAGGTTTATAACAGTAAACTTAAAATCTGTATGACCTAACATAACGCACTTAGATCACCCAACAATGGTACGACTCTATTTCCTAAACTAAGAAAGGATACCCATCCAACCAACCAACCAGCCACCATGTAACCAACATACAATGACGAATAAATAAATGATTATGATTATGATATTCCTATGATTTCACGGAGTTTTGCTCCTGCTATGCTATTATGATCCTTGTTCTTTATTTTGTAGGGATTCATTTGATTGCTGCCGAGACGCCATAGTATAATTTTTGGTTTCTTTCTTTTATAGCGACAATGGGTTCACTGCTGCGAATCCCTGGCGTGTTGATTGCTGCCATCAGTATTATTTCCACCAGTATGAGTATTGGGTTTCTGCAAGCGACGCTCGAACCCCATTTACGACAGGTATTCAAAATTGTATATAATATGAACTCAGATACTAAAAAAAGCCCTTGTATGTTTTTTCCATTAACTATTCATACTTATTTGCTAATTTATCTTATGTACCAAGAACCGACTGCGATAAAAGTAATATATTAAAAAAAAGTTAAATCCTCTGCAAAATTGCAAACAATTAGGTCAAGATAGATAATTATTTTAAGACAGTTTCAATCTTCATCTTCGTCCTAGGAAAGCACTTAATTGCAATCCGGCACAAGTTAAACGTTTCCTACTGTAGCGCGCGCGGTATTCGCTGACTCAGGCGCGCCGCTACATTACTCCCCCTCCAACAGGAAATCAAGACTCCAATTCTCGTGCCAGGATAGGTTCGTCGCCATGGTAATGCCGGAACCTCAGTGCAGCCTCGGATCAGCTCCGGTGTGGACCGTCTATGTCGCCAATGCCCGTGCTGTGAGTTGCAGTTTCTGCAAGCCGTAGGATCGTAGTTGCTTTTGCCGCTGTCTATGAATCCATTTGATGCTTGGCAGTCGTCTTCTGGCGAGATCCATCTGAGTTCAGAAGGTCATCTTCGTGTTCTGATGTCGGTGGTCACCAATGTGGAGGCAAAGGGAAGATCTTCCGCCGGGCATGGTGGTGAGCCCGGGGACCGCGGTCCTATGTACTTCGTTGAAACTTGTATTTATTCAATGTCTTGAGAAAACTTCGATAGCGCGTTTCAGGCTTCGGCTTCTGATTGGTTGCTCTTCTAATGACGTATGTGACGTAGGCATTGTTTACAACATGTGACTGCAATCGGATGCTCTTTGCAGTGTCAGCTTTATGTAGCGCGCGCGGTATTCGCTGACTCAGGCGCGCCGCTACACTACTAATGTCTATTTCCCACGAATGGCTACATCTCAGGGCACCGATTCATGATAATTATAACATTGTTCTTTAACAGTTGTATTCACAATGAGCTTAAGCTCTTCAATGGGAGATCTATAAGAGCTACCAATACAACAAACCCTTACCTTTCCCAGTTCCACTTCTCACACATAGTCTTGGGGCTGATGTTCGTGATCAACGGCGGCGTGTACGCAGTATCAGCGCCTGCGTGGGGCTGCCTCTGCGACAAACCCTACGTCAAGCCCAAATACATCACCGTCGTCGGCTGCCTGTGCATCGCTGGCGGGTTCCTGCTCATCGGACCCGCGCCCTTCTTTGATATGCCCACGTAAGGCACCGTGATATATCAAAACAGCTATATTTTTACTAAATTTCTGTTACTCCAATGTCAATTGTTCTAATTTGAACATGGGATCTTCATGGGACATTTTGTTGATCAGACAGATTCACAAGGTTACTTTTAGTTAGTAAGTTAGGAAAACGAAGGAAAACAACGTCTCTATGTGCAAAGTACGAGTATAGTAAATTTGGAGTCATTGGAGTCAGTATTTAAAAGATAATTTATACAGGCGTAAATTTTTTTTAATCAAAATTTCGGTCTTCATGATCCTGTCTTTCGGTGGATGATGAATGATTTTTTCTTGTGAACACGGGAGTAGCCAGGGGGGGTTCGAAAAGTTCAGATATTAACATTCATAGAACTAAAAAATAAGAACAGGCGTGCAGCATATCTCATTCATTACTGACTATTAATTTTACACATCTTTTATGTTTCTTAAATTATTATGAGAGATATTTTATATACCTTTAGACGTTTTTTTTTTCTTGAAACCTTGTGTTAAAAAATGAAGCTTCCCAAATAAATACATACAATTTCATTTATTTCTGTTCTATATTTTCAGAATACTGTGGGTGACAATATTAGGCTTAATTCTACACGGATTGGGTCTGGGCAGCCAACTTGTCGCGTCTTTTTCAGACGCACTAGGCACTGCCATGTAAGTTATACCTACCATAGAAGTACGTATATTATATATATATTTTTACCACAAATTCATCATTCAGAAATAATTTTGGATTGCAACAGCCGCTGCAATAATCTCCGCATTTAATGGGTTCCTCGATCCGATACTAAAGAAAGAACTCTAATCGAAATATAATGAGCGGCTACAAACTTTCATAAAGCTTTTTGTCTGGATTCATTTATTACCTTTTAGGCGTCAATCGTGTTAATAATCCCAAGTTAAAAAAAAACTTTCCAAGTTAGCTATATTGTGAAATTTACGCAGTATCTCTGCTATTTATTAATCTGGCTGTAATTTGTGTCTATAGAAATACTTGCTGTCCGTCCGCAACTACGGATGCGTAGTTTTTCACTTTTTCTGTAGACATAAGATAATTTCCTGCGGTTACATACAAGTAGCCTATTTCACTCCCCGGCTCCTAATGTAGCTCTGTGCAAAAAATCTGGTTAAACCGTAGCTTCGTTTCAGCGTGAAAGAAGGACAAATAAACATACTTTCGCATTCATTATATTTCTATTCATTTAATTTTTATTTTTTATTATGTTAATACTCTCCTCCAGTTGGTGATTTTATTTTCATTTATTCTTTTATTTTTCAGATCAAGCGGCTTACCTAACACAATAGAAACCTACGGGTTAGTATCTGGAATGTGGACTTCCTCTTTCGCCCTTGGAGCCTTCATTGGTCCGACAGTTTCCGGACTGCTGTTTGACTCCATTGGCTTCCGAAGGTCAACCCTCTTCATATTCATCCTGCATTTGTGTGTGGTGAGTGCATTTATTTATCTCTATGCAGTTAGTTGCAGTATAGTGCGTATAGCGCTTTTGTGTGCGTAATACCACGTAAGTAATACGACAGAATACCAAATAGTACGAGTAGTCCCTAGTAATACTAAACTAAGCTCTACGCACACAAAAACAATGTGCATACACAAGACATACAAGTACGGCTCGCCTGCAATCGTGAGATAAAAGTATGTACTACAATATTTATTTTATTTAAACAAATAACAAGCTCTATTGACATAGAGAGGAATTACACAACAATCAGACTTTGTCTGCCTCATATTGATAAATTAATTATTTACATGACATTCCTACAAATATTTACTAAACTACTTTAATCTAATAATCTGAAAAATGCTACATTCAATTTATTAAACACACATTTCATCATTTCTCATATATCAAAGAGATTCGAACCCCAACCCCGTGCTTTGAAGGCGAACGTACTGCCAAGCTGCCAACTAGGCTACGGGCACAGAAGAAAATAATAGTACTAACCCGTACTACGGGGCCGTCAACGAGATTGAATGACTCTAAATGTTTCCCCAGATGGTGATAGTGGTGCTGTACCTGTGGATCAGCGACCGCGAGCAGCTGGACGTGTCGGTGTCTGCTGGAGACCTGCTGCAGCTGGACGGAACCCTGGATGAGAGCGTGCTCATCGGAGACAAGTACATCCTGCCCCCGCCGAGGGAGAAGAGGTAACGATTAGATCTTCTAGAAGGCATAGAAAGCTATTCGGAATACTTATATATTAGAAACAGAATATATATGTCAATGGAAGAAATAAATACAACATACAGTCACGCCTCTTTGCCGGAGGAATAAGCAGAGACCAATTTCTTCCACTTGCTACGATCCAGACACACTTCTTTCGCTTCATCCACATTCATTAATCTCCTCATGCATGCTCGTCGGTTTAGAGTACTCCTGACCTGACCTTTTATCAGAACATCCCCGATTTGATCCTGGAACGTTCGTCTTGGTTTTCCCCTATCCTGAATAAACATTCAAATCAGACTTCGTAGCTAAACTCTTTAGGAAGACCGTGTTGAGATTTGACGGGTTCCAACGGGATTCGAATCTGCTTGCGGTTTTAAATTTTAATTTTTAGTCAATCGAACTTATACCAGACGCAACCAAAATGTATTGAGTGTGCCACTTGATTACGAATAACAACGTTCCATAATCGTTTGCTGTGACAAATGCAAGATAAAATTATACATGGTAAGATTCTTTGAAAATGGAATCTAATTTCAAATTTTAGTTCCTACTACTGTCTGCCCGCGGCTACACCCGCGTTGTTTTCCGACTTTTCCGTAGTCTTTAATTTTCCGGGATTAAAAGTATCCAAGATGTTTACCAGGGTTGTAAATAACCACCATGCAAAATTTCATTCAAATCGGTCCAATAATTTCGGAGATTAGCCCGTACAAACAGACTAACAGACAGAGAAACAAAAAAAAAATTGTCTGGATATATTCTATTTCACTTCTTACATCCTCCTGACTCGGATTTCATCTTTTTTTTTCTATGTACAGACATTTGACCTATACAGTTTTATTATATAGAATAATAACTGTCATAAACTCTGTTTTTTCCTTTGTAGCCATCGCTGCGGCATCAGTGTGGAGCAGTCCCGGCCACCAGCCATGAACAGTCTGATCGCGTGCTCGAGCTACAAGAACCGCCGCAGCCCCTGGAGCCAGCGCAACCCTCGCTACAGACCTTCCTACGGCAGCCTCGACAACCACGTCAGAGGCTCTTACAAATAACCCATAAGTATATGTACGTAGGGCTGCTTTTCCTCTATACATGTGGTTGGAAAATCAGACCCTCCTGCGGCAGCCTCGACAACCACGTCAGAGGCTCTTACAAATAACCCATAAGTATATGTACGTAGGGCTGCTTTTCCTCTAAACATGTGGTTGGAAAATGCAAAAAAACACCAATATAGTGTCATTTGAAAGCCCACCACACCACAGCCTATAATTTATATAATTATTTGCCCCACTTGTATTATGGCTCGTCACCACACACGGTATCTCATCATCATCATCATCTCAGCCGAAAGACGTCCACTGCTGGACAAAGGCCTCCCCCAAGGATCTCCACAATGATCGGTCCTGCGCTGCCCTCATCCAGCGGCTTCCCGCGACCCTCACCAGATCGTCGGTCCACCTCGTGGGGGGCCTGCCCACACTACGTCTTCCGGCGCGCGGTCGCCATTCAAGAACCTTTCTGCCCCAACGGCCGCAATGTGCCCAGCCCATTGCCACTTAAGTTTAGCGATTCTTCGTTATCTATATACACGGTATCTATATTGAAATAAATATTTTCGTCCTTACGGCGTTTATGTACAATCTACCCATGATATATCGAGATATTAATATGCCTTGCTACATCTGTCGACATATTTTGGTGACTTCATAGAAATATATCTACCTATGCTTTTTACTAAGAAAGAATAAAAAGCTACGCGCTAGAGCTACGTGGTCTCTTGCAGATTTGTACGAAAAATATATCGTAAAAAACTTTTTCTAATTTATATTATAGCTACATCTTTGGTGGGCTTAAATCACGTCCCTTTAGCGAAGCTTAGAAAATAGTGATACTATTGGTGGCCATCTCCTTGCGTTCCACTCCCAGGTTATCTTTATCTTAGTAGGCCTACTTTGTAAGAAGCGACAGGCTCGAGAAGCTGTCAAACGCGACATAGTGACATTAGAGCCATAGTAGTTCTATCAATATGTCGCGTTTGACAGCTTCTCGAGCCTGTCGTCGCTACTTACATAGTAGGCCTCCCTCCTACTGGTGAAAGAGAAGAGCGGCTGTTAAAGTTCCTGATGTTTTAGTTTGAGCAAAAACATTTGTTAATTATATTTACTTGTAACTGAAAAATCGCAGGCTTTAATTCAATAGCCTGAACAACATTTTCTGGTATTTTAATAACATTTGTATTTCGTTGCTATTAGTCATTTATTTCGATGTACATAAATAGTTTTTAAAGTTGATTTACTTTTTACTTAAGGTACATTGCTTTTTATCAGTTATTAATTAGTAAATAAATATAACAACTTACATTCTATTGGAAAATTTGGAAACTAGAGTTTACAGTAGCCATTAAAGACTTAAAGAGGTTAAAATAAAATAAAAATTTTATTCTATAAAATTTCTGAAATATTGAGTTTTGTTGTTAGTAAAATATAATAAATTAGATAGTAGTGTTAGTTGTATCTATTATCACCTTACCTTATAAACACCACTAGCTTATCGCACTGCTGCTCCGCCCGCGCTAACAATTTTTTTCCGTGGGAATTAGGGGGTTTATTATTGTAAAGTTTCTTAAAATCCACTCAATAGTTTTTGGGTGAAAGAGTAACAAACATCCATCCTTAAATCCATCCTCACACCAAAGATTCACGTTAATAATATATTGTAAGTAATAGGATTTTATTATTAAAAAGAATTCTTCTGTTATAATATTCCATATTTTTTAAAAGACACGAGTATCGTAACAATAACATTACATCTTCTAGCGAATTTGTTTTTAGATTATTTCTGTGAATATAAAAGTATTATGGCTGTAAGTGAGATATCCCTTTATATTTATTTATATATTTTATTTTAAAAATATTCTTATTTGATAAACTCGCTTTGGATATTTTGGTATTCAATTCAATGTTTACTAAATTTGACAAACAGACTACTTTCACATAGGTATAAAATATGTAATACTAATTATGTTTGTGTCAAGCAAGACGTGACACTGCCAATAATAACGGTGACTGTACGTGGAGGCTTTGAAGGAAGATACTGGTTCTGCGTTCCCATCGTGTGGTAAAGGTTGCATTCCGCCAGCCGAGGCAAAGGTCGTGCTCCAAACAGTTTGAATGACATTCTGCCTCCTCTACCTACCAACATTCTAATAGAAGGACATAATACGAATTAATTTATAATAGTTTCGCCTACAAAATATTTTATTAAATTCTAGCTTTCCGCCGCGGCTCCGCCCTCGTTAACAGTTTTTCCCGTGGGAATGAGGCATTATCTTGCGGTAAAAGATAGCCTATGTTACTCAGGGTGAATGTAGCTTTCTAATGGTGAAATAATTTTCGAAATCGGTTCAGTAGTTTTTGAGTTTATTCATTACAAACATACACACACACACAAAAATTAAGATCTTTCCTCTTTATAATAATAATAATAGTATGATGAGTATTTTTCATTGACATTTTCCTGTATTTTAAGTAGACGTATTCCAATTCTTTTTTTTTTTCATTTGTTCCAATAAATTCATAAGGTTCAAAATTCCTACAAGATTAATATAATTTCGACTTTGGAGTGAGGTCCAGTAAGGTCTAATTAAAAGAGGCCTCATGCATGCCTGCTACCTTGGAGTCCGCTACATGAGTGAGCCAGGTTTCAGGACTATAGGAGATCACATCACACTCTAATAATTTCCAAACAAGCGAGGTACATTTTACTACAAAGCAGGATGGATACATGAAGTTAAACGGTTTTAGCAGAATGAGTCAGAAATAATTGAAATTCTAAAAATCTTTGTTATGATCACAAGCAGGTGCATAAAAACAAAACAAAGCATCTGGGTTCGCATTGAGGCACAGGTTGAGGTCATTTAGACCCAAAATAAGTGGATTAGTCACTGCGCATATTTTACTTATCTATAAGCAGTGTAAGCGGGCAGTCACAAGTGGTGTTTTTTTTATTTTATTTATTCATTATTTTATACTACAAGAAAAAATCTTCTTGACCTTAATACGTTAACTACTCATACATTATGTCCCCACCGAGGAGCTCAAGTCTACCCTAAAATCAGGGTGAATAGGCCTTAGTCGACCACGCTGGCCTAGTGCGGGTAGGTCAACTTGATACAATAACTTTGAATTACTTCACAGGTTTCCTCACGATGTTTTCCTTCACCGTCAGAGAGTCAAATAAATGTACATACATAATTATGAATTCTAAAGTCGACACATTGCTACGTGCTGACTGAGGCTTGAACCAGAGAACTTCCGAATGGAAGTCAACGCCCTAACCACTCAAAGAACATCGGTGGACCTGAATAATTTGCAAGTAACTATAACTTTTGTTTTTTATTTATTGTTATAGTTTATTTTTTCAAACTTTATTGGCATTAAGTGCGATCGGTTCCAATGTTATCTCTATATTGAGCAGAGTAACAGTTATACAGTTTTAGCGAACAAAAACAATGCTGAAGCGGCTGTAGGAATGGCGAGATATCATATCGTAAACTAGCAAACCGCTAGACAGGGTGAATGGGACCATTGCTGGCCATCACGCAGGTGGCAGTGAATTCCTATTTCAAAACTTCTATAAAAGACTATCTATAGTACTGGAAAAAAAATCTCACGAAACACAGACTACATGAGAAATAAAGTTTTTTTTTTTTACTTTACATCCGCCATACGGATGTAAAGTAAAAAAAAAAAACTTTTGCTTACTTTGTTTACTTACGTAAAATTTGAATCGCTGTCTGACAAAAGTCGAACCTCTTTTCTCAACTAGACATGAAGATGCAAAATATCAGTTCTAACCACTTCATTCCCCACCTTTTTTTTCTTTTTTATATTTGATTTATGCTTGTGTCGAAAAAGTACGACGAATCAAGCTTCACCGGATTTGCGGGGGAGCGGATGGCTCTACCCCAGAGTAGTCATGTACCAACGCGTCGAGCCGAGGGAACCTCGGAACCTAGGCCTAGAGCGTTGATACGGAAAAACATGCCATGCCTGAGGGGCTTCGTCTCCGATTATTAGTTTTAATTTTGAACCCTTTTTTTAATAGCCAGATATGGGCGAGCCAGCGAGCGCGCACAAGAAGTGAAAAACACGATGAAAAGTAGATGAAAACACAAAAGCACAGACGATAAATATGTATTATATGTATATAGGTAAAGGTTGAAAACTGCTTGTCGACAAGGCTAGATTAAAAATGATTAGACGTTTACACAGAAATTTGGAACTCGGCCGGCATGGCCGAGGGGTAAGCGAAAAGTGACTAGAAAAATGGACGAAATGACGGATGACTGTTGACTGAATTCCAAAATTAAATATATTCGAATTTAGACGAGAATGGTAAATGAGGTGAGAATGAGGCAACGAGGTGGCATGGTAATGCACCACGTTACACACCTGGCTAAAAGTCACAAATTCTGATATCATAACAAAAAAGAACGCAACGTACAGAATTTCTCAAAAATTGATAAAAACACCGGTATACTGAGAAACCTATTCTGACCAAACGGTGTTTTTAACGAGTCATTTATGAGGGCAAAATTCTATGTAATTGCTTTTGAAGAAATAATTTAAGAAATCCATAGAAAAATGCATTATTTCATTCGATTCCATGAGAAAAAAAGTTAAAACTTATACATTGGGCATTCCTACAATAGTACGTTTTACCCTACTGCTGTGGCTATGGGTGTATTTGCCAAGTTATACTGTGCAGGCGCACGCGAGTAGTCGTTTGTAGAACCAGTCGGACCGCCCCCCCCCCCTCCTCCCTCCGGTCACGACGTCAAATAATAATAGTACTTACTTACTAAACTCGGTCCAAAGTTATTGCTGAAACTTCTCGCTTAGGGCCTGGACTCAGCAACTGCCCACTACATACTATATCACCTAAAACAGCCTATAACAACATAATTAATTTGGTAGGCCGTCATACCGAACAGATAAATAAATTATTTGTAGGTAAGTAAAGGAACATGTGCTCTACTTTTTTTTATCATAGCATGACATGACTCAAAAGAGCCAAACAAAACTTGTCAAATAAGTAAAGATGAAGTGGTGGTGAATTTAATTAGGGAAAAAGCAATATTTTATAACCGGCCCAGCTCTATCAACGTAAAGTTACGTATCTATTGCACAAATGCGGTCGATTTTGATTCAAAACATACATTTCAATGCATATTATATTGCATACTTATACGTCACCAAACAAACAGGTTTTGGCCCTTAATATTAAAGAATATTACGACTTTAGTCACCGATACCCGGACTCGTAAACCCTGCAACACCATGTTCTTATGTCCGTTGAATAAGGATGAAAATCGCGGTGCCCGTGTTCAGTTTAGTTCGCACTTGACGGTACCTGTTTAAAGAATATAAAACACAAGGTGCATGACGTGGACGTCATGTGCCCCGCACCTGAGGCCTCCCCTTCTATTTGCGAATGTTGCAGGGGTACGCAACCTTCGGTCCTGATACTAAGATACAATTTTAATTTTACTAATTTGTTGAATGGAAGAAATTGAATTTGTTAAGGTTTCAAAAAGGGAAGGAATCTCGTTCTTATGAGAAAAGATGTTTTTCTTACGAGAAAATTCGTACTAGTTTTTTTTTTTTTCTTGGGTTATGGCTTTTGCGTTTTCACAATTCCGCCAATGTCATGTGCCAAAGAGGATACAAGATATGAATATGGAAAGGAAAGGATCGGAAAGGAAACGGAATGATTTGGAATAGGAAATTGAGGCTGAAAAAAAATAAATAAAAAAATAAAGAGGTTACAAAAGTATAAATAAATAGTCAGAATCATGTAAAAAATAAAACGAAAAAGAGAAGGATTTCTATAGATAACAATTAAAGAAGGTCAGTTTAAAATAAGGAAAATAAACACAAAGGATCCAGGTATATAAAAGAGAAGATATGAAGGAAAATAAATAGGTAAATTACAATCTTATTTTGTTTTCAAAGATAAAATTTGAAAGCAAATATATAAAGGGAGAATCAATAATCGATAATAAATATTTCATATTAACGGGGCGAGGGATATCACGTACTAGATATTATGAAAATAATTAAATAAATGCGTAATCAATCAGTTAACAAACCGTTATTTTATTAAAAAAAGCTTAAATATTGAATCTAACACAACAAGAACAGCATACCTATACGATAAGAAACAACATATAATTAAAATGAGCTTTGAACCCGGAATCATAGTGCCTGTAAGAAACTAAAGAAAAAAGGTGTTCGAATTGATAGCATCTAAGCGGGATCAGTAACTATAAAGATTCTATGAGCAAAGCAAAGATTCACAATAAAACTACCTGCGGTGCACACTGCACGGTGTAAATAAGGCATCTCATTGATTTTCACTATGCATACTGGGCGTCCTTTATTAATCAAAGAGCATTCAAAGCATCTACGTTAAGGAAGTGAGTCATCTGACCCCTCCAAACCGGCGCTAGAATAGCCCACGTAATTGCGAACAAAAAGCCATAAGCTTCCACACGAGAACAAAAACCGTACGTGAATGATTTACCTTGATTGAAAATGCCAATCACGGCATATCGACCATTGATCGATTGATTCAGCTACGGAGATGTCCGTACCTCTAATCTTTATGATCTCAACAAAATTAAACCAAACTATGCTTTGATAGATAAAAATATTTGTTTATCATGTAATAATCTTAATGGTTTGAAATTAAAATATGCGTTAAGAAGTATGCTTATTTTTTTATTTATCTAAATTTCGATTAATGGTAATCTTTTTTAAGGGCAAAATATATTTAGCATCTTTTTACAATGTGGGTAATCACAGATAAAATTAAACAGAACAACTTTAAGTAAATATTATGTAAAGTAATAATAATATTATAAATATTATGTAACTTTATTAGGCAATTATCACACGGTGCCGCGCACCGCTTTACAGAAAATCTGAGACGGCGGTGGCGGCGGCGGCGGCCAGCGCTGATTTCGTTTCAATTATAGTTTTAGAATGATAAAAATTAATAATACGTGCCTATAATTAAAAATTCTTGTTTCGTATACAAAATTACGTTGAAATCGGCGTGCAAAGAACCATACAAACACAGAGGCGGCGGCGAGAGCACCATCCGATTTTTCAGCTAGGCGAATCGCTTGCTTACCCGGCGTCTCGGCGGCACTGCGGCGTTCATACGTAAAGTCAATGGATTTTATAGAAACGACGACGGCTCTACCACCGTCCGCGGCTGTAGCGCGGCGTGTGCGTGTGTTGTGTACCGTGCCTTATTTGGGAAGACCAATAAGTTTCTAAACCGGTTACATTATTATTGTAAATTATCATAATCCAATCTACATGAAGACAACCAGTCCAACGGAAAGGTTCACCTTGACACCCAACGAGTGTGAATGTTACGTCAATAAGCGACTCGTGCGCAACTTTGACAGTTCTGCAATGTTCATTTTGATTGAACAGTTTAGTTTGTATTGTAAAAAATCAGCAACGTGATATAATTTAATATCTCCATTATGTATGAAATAAATACAAACGTGTTTATATGTTGGCTTCTCCAAATACTGCTAATATAAATAGGTATCTTGAAATTCCTATTGTGCTTTTGTGCTATACATTATTATCATGCATGCTTTGTGCGAAATAAATATTTGTCTACAGTCTATGTGTTTATCGATTTTAGAGGTAAGTAAGTGACTTTGGAATCAAATCAAATTGATTTTTGAATAACACGAGATTAAAAAGAAACTTGATTCACCCAAAAATGTTACTGGCCGCTGCCGCCATACCTGTAACTTTTTCTTTTCTTTAGGCGTTGGAAGGGAATTATGACGTAATCAACGATTCAAGGACCCAGACCTGAGCGAGGCTTGCTCGTCAATAACGACCCAAGATATCTTACCCTTAAGTTAGGACCTTAACTTGGCTCAGTTCGAGAGTTTGCATATTTGCATGTGGTATAAACTGATTAATGATTATGAAGCAAATCCGGTGAAGCTTGATTGGTCGTACCTTTTAGATACAAGCGTAGGTCAATAAGTAAAATATATTATCATTATAATAACTGTGACAGATAAGACCTTAAAGATTCAAATTAAGTTTTAATTTTAATGTAACTCGTTTTAGATTCATGTGTTGTGTAGGAAGGAAGACAGAGTTATTGATAATATACGATTCATCGAATAATATTTATAATACGAGACTTTATAAGGAGGACGGGTACAACCACAATAATAAAACAGGTTATGGAATATTAAAAACAACTACTAAAACAACTATTAGCACTTTTAGTTAGAAATAACAATCATAATATAGTATTTTCAAATAGTTTCTCCTTTGACTTCTTACTTAGATATTTTCATTATAATAATCTGTTAATTTAGCTTTTTATGCAAAATACTATCTGCTTTAGTTTTCCCTTGTTCTTGGTAGGTATTTGTTCATTCATTGTTCGTTATTCTGCGGTTTCACATGACTACTTATTGGCAGGATGTGATGTTTCACACTTCAGCTCTAATAAGTGTACTAAGAGGATTACTTGTTTCAAGAATCCTGGTAAAAAGCCTTGTTTTGATGCATTACTATAATTTTTAAAAGCACTCAAGTTAACGTAGTCAAATGTGTAAAAGCTATACTAAATTGAAATTTCGCTGCCGTCGCAGAAAATGGACAATTTATAAACTCTATGACTCTACATTATGTTTAAGTACGGATACTTTATTATGAGCGCCGCAATCAACTGTGATAAGAAATAATGGTAGAAATACACTTCGGCATCATCATTTATCACTGTAAAGTGAAATAATTTTATTATACAATAATATTTAATAATCGAAAAAAAAATAGGGGAATAAGTTTATAATGTAGAGTCGTAGCGTAGAATTTATTAATTCTTCTTTTTTAGCTACGCCAGCGAAATTTCAATTCAGTTTAGCTTTTAGACTTTTGAAATCATTGAGTTTAAAAAGCCTGTACAAATTATAATTTGTATTTTTGAACATACGCAAAGATTTCTTTTCATACGTTTCAAAACAATAGGTTACAAATTGACAGACATCATTCAAGTATTAGAAAGAAAACCTTTTTTATGTTTTTATTATTTCAATCGAGTTAGTTTCGAGAAAATAAGCTTACCCAGTAGACATACAACGTGAGTTCCTGTAGTAACGTAGAGTATCCTGCGATGACTCATCGCTCGTGATCCTCCAACCGCTGCCTTCGACCGTTGGGATTCACAGAGTAGACAAGCGGTTCTTTTTTTAAATTACATGTCTTTTTTTGCGTGCGTCTCGCCAATATTAAAAAGAATCTTCGGGATTGTAAACAAGAACACTCTCGGTCGTTTTCATTCACACGAGATCGAATTCAAAGCGCTATTTTTTTCATGAGATTTTAAATAATAAAGGTTTTGAATTTAGACGTTAATACGGAAGTTGTACTTTATTTAAGACTGTGAGAACTGTCTAAAATTAATTAAATTTTGATTTACTTAAAGCTTAAAGTTCCACGAGATGAGGCTTTGTGTTGTTCGTTTTTAACCACAACTTATGTTGCCTGATTGAAATTGCTAGACTAGCAATAAATATATAAAATAAATATCTGGTGTCATACCGTACACTTAACTTTTGGCTTTCATATTTTCAGTTGTAGGTACGTACATATATCTGTTTCGGTATTATTGTCAGTTATAGGCATGACATGAAGGAAGAAAAAATTTTACGCGATGGTTATAGGTTATTGTTTTCTGTCAGTTATAGTTTTCTATGGATGTTTTAGTAAACTTTTTTATCATTCCATAGATGGAACGACGACGATGACGATGGACGGTAGACCGTACCTACCAGATCCAGAAACAAAAGTTTGCTTCATCTTTTATCTTATAGACAACAATCACTGTTATCTTTGGTTGCGCAAACAGCTCTGATATTAAACATTCCTTCCCCATGACATCACCCTTTGATGCGCGACGCATCGCAAAACGGAACATGCGCGGGCGCAGGGTGGAGCAGGTAATGTAAACCTGATATAAATATAATGTGCGTGCTTGGATTTAATGACGCTGCTGGGTCCAACTGTTTTTCATCTTGACTTGTTCGTAAAAGAGGTTAAAAACAATAAACATCGAATACTGAGCTCTTTGTCATCTAAGTATGCTAACCCGCACAAGACTAGCGTGGTCGACTAAGGCCTATTCACCCTGATGTCAGGGTAGGCTCGAGCCCCTCGGTGGGGATATATTATATGAGCTGTTAACGAAAAAACTAAGTACTTACGTGCCTTTTTTCTGATTCATCGCGATGAATCTTACTGGGATACTCTAAATGCTTATAAATTGTAGTCACTTATTTTACGTTTCTTCGGCTTGGGTAATATTTCACTTAAAGAGGATATATGTTTGTTATTGCTATCAATCGTGTAATCCAAGGTCCAACCATGATTATTAGCAAAAAAAACATCAAGGAAATCAATTTTTTTGCCAATCTTTTTCGCAACGTCTTAAATTATTACCCCATCTTAAACAGCAGAACAAAAACCATGAAAGGATCTAAAGTTGTGTCATAGAGTTAACATTTAAAATACTAAGGTACTGTCGGCGACATAATAAAATAAATAAAACTAAAATAATACTTTCTAGAATAGAATAAGATGTACTTTATTTCAAACCAGCAATGACAAAAAAATATTACAGTCCACAACGGTAAAAGTTTACAAATAGGCGACCTTATTAATTACTAAGGCCTTTATACTAAAGAAATCCTTATTTAAAATAGGAATGGAAGCGAAGCGACATGTTTACCCAGTTATTTATCAAAAAGGATAAATCAGCGTTGAAACATGAGGCCCAGTATTGGCCTGTTTAATAGAGATTTCCTTTGCAACGTGACCCCTGCGCAGGACAGGAAGTAGAGTACGACAAGGAGGCAAGTGGAGCGAGCACTAGAGGGTGACGACTGCACAGGCGGACACACTGCACTGTTTGAGCTTTCTCTATAGGCACTCTTAAAGAAAAGCTACAATAACTTCAGCTATCTGGCACCCATAGTACAGGCTCTGCCTAGTTTGGGGTCAGATGGCCGTGTGTGAGATGCCCCGCATTTATTATTTATTTTATTTTTTAACTTTGCAACACATTTCTGTTATCATAACAAAAAAGGGCTTATTTGATAGATTTACTCGAAAAACTGTTAAATTGAAAAATATTTGGAGTAAGGCGTTTTTTGCCGCCTTTAGCAAGACATGGCAGGACGAGGCACAGAAAAGAGAGTAAAAGAGAGAGCGGAGATAGATCTTTTTCCAGCAGTGGGACCCAACTGGCTAATTAAGATAAAATAAGACATGTCATTTTAAGTTTAAGAAACCAGTGAAGTTAAATAAATGCTTTACTGTATATTTTTACTTCAAAAAATTCTACATTTAATGTCTAGCTGCAGAATAAAACATTTTTAAATTAAATCTAGGTTTTAACTAGAAGTACATTGATTTGATGACAGAATAACCAGTCATTTTTAAAACATGAAGCTTAGAGACGCAGACGAAGACGAATAGAATTAAAAAAACGATGCGTTGCGGTGGTGTAAGGGCCTGACCACATGTAGCCGGCACGGCACCGTCGCTGGCCACCGGCGCCGGTGCCGGCGGACAGTGACGGGGCCGGTGCCGGTGGACGGTGTGCAAAGGTGCGTGCAGTTAAGTTGCTCACCGCTTGTTATTCGGACTAGTACTAGTGGCAAAAAAATCTAATTGTAGATTGTTATTCATTAACAGCTCATATATTTCCCCACCGAGGGGCTCGAGCCTACCCTGAAATCAGGGTGAATAGGCCTTAATCGACCACGCCGACCCAGTGCGGGTTTGTCAACTTCACACACAACCCTTGAATCACTTCGCAAGTGTGTGCAGGTTTCCTTACGATGTTCTCCTTCACCGTAAGAGCGTCGAATAAACGTACATATGAATTCGAAAGTCGAAAATACATTGGTACGTGCCGAGCCATTTGTAACTTTGCAAGCAATTTCGAGCAATTTGTAACTTATTATTTTGGAAGAACCCGCGAACTTCGAAATGGAAGTCAACAGCCCTAGCCACTTGGCCACCGACGTTCTTATGGATAATATAATTATTATTTCAAATTGTACCTTACAATTAGTCCGAACAGCAAGCGGTGACCAACTAAACTGCATACACCTTTGCTTTCACACCGTCCACCACGGTGGCGTGCCGGCTACATGTGGCCAGGCCCTAATGGCGGTGACACGCCCCTGGTACCGATTCGCCCCGGTGCGGTGTCTCGTCCGGAACGGCTCCTTTCATTCACAATTCCTCAGTACGTGAGTGTGATTGTAATTAAAACTTCCTTACTGCCTGCGATCTTTCGCCTTGCAAGAGCTCAGAGCTACAGGTATATGAATTAATCTTATTAAATACAAATGGCTGACCCATACGTCAAACCCGTGAACGTGGTGGTGCCGCTTGGGGGGACTGGTCTGCTCCAGTCGATTGCCGGTTGTTTTATTGGTTATATAGTTTAGTTTTTAGTAAGTATGTTATATAGTTAAGTAATGTAAGTAGGTTATATAGTAATATTTTGAAAAGATGCAACGCCTGTGGAGTTTCTTCCGGCGAGTTCTTCTCCACAGAAGACAGCCAAATTGTGAACTCGCCTCGACGTCGAAAAGTGATTTGTAAAATCTTACTTCGAATAAAACATATTTCATTTCATTTCATTTCGAATGCTTTTAATATTTTCATTATGATTGTTCTTACTCGTAGATTATATTATTTAGTTCACATAAGTTAGGTGTATCAAGTACTATGCGTGCCAAATAAGAATAGGATCGCGTTTGCAGCTAACGTCACGAGACAAATGTCACCAAATGACTTTGTACAGTCTGCAAGAAAATGTAATAATTTTTATATATAATAATTATTTTCAATAAATTAAATCATAAAGATAACGCAACAATAAGCAAAATAGTAATATTATTACTACACCGACAGACGTGTCCGTGTTGCTAGATTATGTGAATTTTCGTGATTTTTATGCATACCTGCATTGTCCTGCATACCTAAATTATTAATTAACATAATCAAAATAATCATATTAGAATCATATTAGGAATTTTCAGTGGGGCCAACTCTCTTTGAGGTAACCTAAATCACGAAAATCCACATAATCTGGCAACACAGACACGTCTATCGGTGCGACCAGTAATAATATTACTATTTTGCTGTTTGTTGTGCTTGTGTTAATCTCTATCATTTAATTCAAATTAATTATTATATATTCATATCATTAGATTTTTTTGTAGACCGTACTTTACTGTCGTATTTTGACATCTGTCTCGTGACGTTAGCTGCAAACGCGATCCTATTCTTATTTGGCACGCATAGTAATTTTGTTGCTCCGTGTACTAAATTGTTGCTGGAGCCACTGGTGCATCTTAGTATTGCAGCAGGTGCATATACATAGTAAGTATTTCATTGCTCAGTCAGTTTGCGAATAGAAGATAGAAGTGCATTAGTAAAGAAGAGACACAGGGTGTAGTGTAATTTCTATCTATCTTACACAACCAAATAACTTATTTTATTGCAAACTTAGGTGAAATATCTTCACCAGTTGCCCTACAGATAACGACAAAGCCAAAAAAACTTTATTTCAAAAAACCTTGTAATCATTATTGACCAGGAACGCCGAGGCTCGGTGGTTATATATAAGTTATTACAATAAAAGCACCAAAGTGCAATTGAGTGCGCGATTCCGGGTAGGTCCGCGGGCGATAACAGCTTACCTGCGCCGGCGACGACGACGCGAGCTGTTATACGGACAAGTTGAGAAGAGCTCGCCAAACAAGCTTTTAGTACGCTTTAGTACAGAAGCCATAAAGTGGTAATTTTAAATGGCCCTTGGTATTGTTATCAAAGAATTTAAGATTACAATAGAAGACAGTTGTTTAACACAAAAAAATATTTATAAAAGTTATGAGTTACAAAAAAGAAAAATATATATCCCGTTATCTATCATAATAGTTGAGAAAAGCTACATTTAAATTGAACCATAAGGCTTATCAGCTTCTTCAGTACACCCCTATTACGGGGTAAGAGTCAACCCTAGTAAGTAATAAAAAATATATATTTGTTAAATGCGTTATTTATTTACTTACTTAAATTATTATTTAATTTTACTTTTCAAAGCTTTCAGGGTTTTTTCATAACTATTATGATTTAAGGAATATTTACCGTGGTGCATGCAACTGAACTGAAATATCAGGCAATCACAAAAAAACAAATACCCATTGTATTTATTTATACTCATTTTATTTAAGTATTACTTGAAGAACCTTAAACTCCATTCACTAAATTGTGAAAACCGCCTAATAAATGTAGGTAATTAAATTAAAAATAAAACACTAAATACAAGTTCTGTGGGTAATTCCGTACTTCCTTCATTACGAGAAACCTTTCAAGTTCACCGTATTTGGTAACAGAATTAGTTGAATCACTTCGCCTCGATACAATTATATCAGAGAAACAGCCTTTGTTCAAGAAGCAGGGGAAAAGGGAAAAAACTTAAACGTTTTGTTATACACCACGCGATTTTGTCAGACTTACAAAATGTTACCACGTGTCATTTGGTCTTGAAAAGAAAATGTAAGGTAAAACAAATGCAATTGAACTTATTTTTTTATATAGAAGGGTATCCTTTTAGATACCGGAATTCCGAGTAAGTTAAAAGATAGAAAGTTAGTAATCTTACAAATGCCCAAACATATTTTTTTAGATTTGATTTACATTTTCTCTTATGAACAAACTATATACTGCATCATAGCATAAGTAATAAACACTGTGTTTGTAAAGTTGTCAAGGTCCGTACAGAATTAAATCACCACGCGCGAGCTTTTATTCTGTTAATTTCTGTTGCGTATTTTTTTAGAAAGTACCTTTACGAGTCTTGAGCATGCTAATCCCCAAAAAAACATATTTTTAAATACTTATTACATTCTACCCAAAAAAAATCTATTATATTTATACAAATTATCCTGCATGATGACAGATTTTCTGAGCATTACCTGCGTATAATATTATGATAATAATCAGTAAAAACATACCACCTGTTATGCTGTGTGTAGCCCCTACGCGAGGGGTGAGTAATGAACCTGCCTTCTCAATTTGGCAGCGTAACCTCTCTCGCGGCTGGGCGGGCGCATGCGACCGGCCGCCACTCGCGCGCGCACCGTCGATGCCGCCGTTCCAATTTCAAATCCGGAACGTTAACCGCTCTTCTTTTTTAAACTCTTGAAATTTATTCTTTTTTGTAAAGTGCCAGTGCTTTGAACTCTTACAAGGATTTTGTGCTTGCTCGTTTTCATCTGTTTTATTACACAGGTTGGTGATTTACATTCATTATTTTTTATTTTATGTGGACAATATTTTACAACACTGTAAAATTTACTGAGCTACCCGGTACGTCCGCTTAAATATTTAGCAAGTAATGTAACATAATCGTAAGAAATTTATAAATTTAGAATAAAACTTAGGAAATACGGTAACCAAAGACGAACTTCTTAAGAAAAGACATCAACGGGTTCCACCAAAAAAATTTTTTCTTTTCTTATTTACTTATTTATTTTATTTTATTTTACTATAACACAATAGGTGAGTATGTTTTAAATTGACTTTTTAGTATTTTTATTAATTTACGTATATAATAAACTGAATTGTTTTTTTTTTTTTTTTTTTGTAATAAGTCATAGATTTTTTTTATTTGGCATCTAATACTAATAGGTTATGAAAAAGGTTATGAAAACTTTATTATGTGTAAATGTATTGATAAAATGGTGAATTATTATTATTGCATTAGACTGATTCTCGTCGTTGCGAGCACGTAACGTGACCTATCATCACGTTTCCACATCCAGCCATGTAAACATACATAATAGCACACACTAACTGCCATACATAATGTATGTAATAGTATTTTTTTGATAAATACACTAAACGTGACAATTATGTTTCTACTTACAGCTACGTACGTTATAAGTCGATCGTTCAGTGATGAATATGTTACGCTAGGATTATTCATTTTTACTATGTGATGACAGAATTTGGCTAAAATAGTACTGAATACATTTTTATATCGCTTCGTCCTTATATATTTTACACATATTAAACTTTTGAACGGCTAACCATGGATAGTCTGCTTCTTAATACTTATTATTGTGACGTTGAAAAATGATTTAGTAAAATCTTACTTGGGAAAATTACCATTTACTTTTGATTTCAGGTCAAAAACATTTCTTACTATTGTAAGTGTGGTAGTGGTTTAGCCAACAATCATGGGCTCTTGAATTAAATAATTATTGTAAACTTTTATAAGTTCTGAAAATATTAGAGATAGACGTAGTTCTTTGTGCTGTATTAAAATTAAATGGTTACTATTAATAGAACTAATTTTAATTATAACATAAAACTTTTAAATTACTCTTTGTATAATAAATGATTATTTTGTCAAGTAAAGGGAAGTTTTGCATTGAAGAAGCTGTAAAATACCCGTCTATTGTATAATTGCCATGTGGATGTATTTTCTTTTTTATTACTATTGTCTGGGAGAATCTTCAAAAAAGTTTCGCTACGTCACTAGTCGGAGACTTTCATAAAATGGCTATACCTATAGCAGTAAAACATGACTTCTTTGAAACTAAACTGGTAGAAATTTTAAAATAAAAATACCGGAAATTTTAGTTTATATATAGAACTTTTCCTGCGGGAATAAATTTATTTCCGCGGTATAAAGTAGCGTAGCGTAGATAAATTTATCTGCCACATCAAATTACACAATACTCTCGCCTCGGCTATAGATATGTTATGGAATATTATCGAACGTTGTTGAAATAAGATGGTATAATGTCAATGCGAAATAGAAGAAACCAACATTATAATAGTAAATAAAAAAAATGTTTGAACATCTAACATACGGCGTGATCACAAATTAGGCACAGTGTTTACTATGGGTGCCATAAAGCTGATATATATCAATATACAGAAACCAGACACAAGGCAAACACAAGTGCTCATACATAACACGAATGTTTGCCCTGGACGAAATTCGAACCCGCGGCCCTGTGCGTTGACGGCAGACTTCGCTACCCGTCAGTAAAATATTGCTCAGTTGCTCGTAAACAGTCAATCATACATTTAAGTAATGTGTATGTTTCATTTTACGAAATGTAGAGAACATTTTTATCTTAAAAAATGCTGTTTCAATCAATTTATCAGTAAACCTACAATACTGTAAATTGTTCAAACAAAAGCTCCAAATTATGAGATTAAAGATGGCCAAAGATTAAAAGAACAAACGACTTCCTAACAAAAACTTCGATGATTCATTATTACATTGCTACAGTTAAGCAGTTTTCAAATGGGTCGTTCAACTTTAAAAAAAAAAGCAGTTCCCATGGACGTACTTAGCCAATTGCATTGCGGTAACTTTCACGGTGTTTAGTTACTTTAATTGTTGATGTAACCATGTTTTAATATTTTATGGTAATGCATTCGTAACAGCAGCGCAATCGGCAGTTTTGTGGACACCCCACGGCTAGGGCTGTTACGTCAGGTTTTTGATAACTGACTCACCCCCTAAAACTTGCTTCCTGTATTGATAAAACAACATTGTTGCGAGTCATTACATAGAATAGAACCCGCTTTCATTACTTCATATATTAATGTGACATTTTAATTCCATAATTTATAAAGTGCAAATAAAATGAACATGAAATCACAGAATACATTACTTGTACTTCGTAACTCTTTGTACTTGGGCTTTATCAAAGAATATAATATCCTTGTAGAAGGCTAACATCCGGGCATACGCTCAAAATGATGATGATCAAAGATAAAGAAGTGTAACTCTTGATACTGTTTTATACATAATATATATAAAAATCAAACAAACAATGATGATGATGATGATACAAATATTGTTTTCTCTACAGCTTCATAATGATCTAGATTCGACAAATCCACTTCGTTGAGTAAATGCTCAGTTCCAATTCCAATTAAAGCGTGGTCTTTGGTCATTCTAATATTTACGATTAATATGAAACTATCTAGTTTAAAATTCCTTAGTAACAGTGGAATGCAGCAATAAGTAATGCAGGTTCTGTCGAAGCACGGTTTCGTTATGAAATGTGCTAATTCGCAGTCGCGGGCACGCCCCTGCCGCGGAACGAGGCTTTGTTTGAGTCGCAGGCGCATTCTGCACTCACACGAACTCTTAAATACTTATTATTACGCCTATACATATAAGAGAACCATACAAGTTCTTGTATGCGTAGGACCAAAGTAATGAACTGGCTAATTTAGACTTGATCGCCCTTTGATTTCACTAATTACTGACTGCAATGATACTTCTGTTATTGCTTATAAAACAGTAAATCCATTGAAGAACAAGAAGGGAGAAGCCTCAGTCTTCTATCTTACCCTAATTTATCATAAAACGCTTAATAAAATATCCAAATTCAAGTTCATCTTCACCATCTTTCTTTCTTTCTTTCGTGTCGATTCGGCGACTAAATTTTTGAAGACCAGAACTCCGCCACGGAAACAGCATTTTCCGTGGCGTTGTAAAGGTCTTCGCGTGTGCAGGTGTTGGGGTACGCTGGGCAGGTCAGTAGGTAGGTGGGTGGGCCATCGTTTGTGGGGAGATACCACAGACAAGCATCGTCCGAGCTGTATCCCCACCTAAGCATAAACATCGAAACAAGCGAAACATAAACATCTTCACCATCATTTCGGCCGAGCGATGTCCGCAGCTGGGCAAAGGCCGAGCCTACCCTGAAGTCAGAGTGACAAAAGCCTCACTCAAAGTATACCTTACTGCCTTCTTATGGTTACGAACAACAAAATTACTCTATCTTTATGTAATTAATTTTAGTTATTTCTCCTATCAACTCGTGTCTTCATAATGTGACCTTTGTCCCCAACCAAGGCATAGGTCTTTTTTTGATGACTTTTACGCATTTGTAATTTATTAGTTTCTAGAAACTTCAAATCATTTGACATTTGCGCTGATCATTATCGAATCAACATTTCGAATGCGATAAAAACAGACAAGAGTAGGTACATAAGTTAGAGAGAGAAGGAAACCTTTTCAAATGTTAGAGTGGAGTGGTGCAGTATGTGTTTTTGTTCTCAAATTTCTGCGCAAGGATTAATTCAAGTTGCAAGTTTTGAGCGAATTGCTATCAGATTTAAAATTTAAGTCCACCCAAACAATAGGTCAGTCAGTACCTATTAGAGTGGGTGAAACCGTTGTTAATAAAAGCCCATAACTATGAACAACACGCAGTTAAAATATATCTGTTCTAGTCGATTTATAACAGAGACAGAAGAAAAAATTGCCCACACTATACAATTCACAATTTCCTGAAAGGGAGCAGTTAATATATCTAAGTGTTCAGGCGAGCAAGCGAAAACTGCTGACTATTCCCTTCCCTAGGTTATGTAGCTTTGGTCGCCTCGTACTTGACACTACAGAAGAGTTGCACTGGTTCAATTTAAGCCACAATACGCTACCGCTCCTCGTTTGGTGTAAGTGTTAGACAAAAGCGTCCGCCAGGCGACCTTCGCCGACCGGTCCCACTTACTTTCGACTGCCGCCCGCCGCGCCGCCTGCACCTACACTGCACTTTTTACCCAACGCCGCGGCCCCGGCAGCCCGCCCCGATACAATCTTGCGACACTTCGCAAAATTCAGCCATATTTATCACGCTGCAAATTGTGCAAGTAGTAAATTTAAATTATTAAACCTAAATTTGCCGATTTCGTATTTTGCGCTATTTGGGTATGCTTGAATCTAAATTTTACGACATCGCCAATTAATCGTCTCTCTTAACTATTTTAAATAACATACCTACCTTTTTCCCGTTAAACACGTAGTTAGGACTCCATGAAAACTCCCTCATAAAAAAAGCACCGTTCGTTCTTTCATCGTTTTGGAGCACATAAAATCGGCCTAGAATTCCCTTAACTATCGATAGCATCTCCAATAATAACTGTACATATCTGTATGTTTGTCCTAACAAAATGATATATACAAAAAGTTTAAATATTTTTGTGTCGTAAAATCGACGTTAGCATTTAGTAGCTTCACCGAACTCGTTACCTCTTTACATTAACACCTTAGTCACATGCACAAACAAATCAATTCTCCATCAGCCCAGCCTGGTAGATTAGCTTCTTGTATGTATTTCACCACAGTAGTGGTCTGCCTTCACGCGCCCACCCCGCTAGTCCCACACAACAACCGGCGCACGAGTTTGTCACTTCGACTATATACGCTTTCAATTTGTTTCAAGGCAGATTGTCGTTTGTGAGGTTAGGTCGTTTCCTTTAGCTATACCTATAGTAGGTACGCAACTCGTATATAGAATCGCTTTTACAAATGGCATCATATCTAGTACACTTATATTATATTTAAGTATTTTCAGAAAATTATTTTAGTTAATATACACTATCATTTCATAATATTGTCTTCTCTTGCAATTGAAATCCTTATTCTAAATTAGAAGAAAAGATGAACTTAAATAATAAACACCGTACTTGCTAACTTTTCAATTACATATGCATTTAAAATTTCAGAAACGACGCTTAAGATCCATTTTTTATTTTGAATTATAACATCGATAATGCGATATTGGGTTCAGCTTAAAATTAACTAAACGTTTTGAATCCTAACATAATGTAAGGTATTAGGTATTAGGTAACAGAGTCAGCAGGGCTACTTCTTTTTAAGTAGACTGTTACTTTAAACTGTAAACTGTTATTTTAAGTCTAGATTATTATTTTGTACAATGAAATTTGAAATAAATTATTATTATTCTTTATATTTCTAGTCATTCCTTTTTAAAGTTCCTTCGATGGGACTTATTGGACATTTTGGTCTCACTAGTCAAAAGGGGCAACTGGGAAACAATCGGACTACTAAAGAAATGCGAGACGTTCGAAAAGGTGTCAAAATGCAACATGGCAACATAGTGACGGAACTATATCACTCTTAAGCCTCATTTACGCCGAGGTAATAGCATGCAACAATCTCGCATGCTACACTATTGTGGCATGCTAAATCTTGGAGTTTCCTTGCGTGATCGAATCAGGAATGGTGAGATCCGCAGGCGAACCAGAATCACCGACAAAGCCCGAGTAATCGCCAAACCTAAGTGGCAATGGGCTGGGCACATTGCGTGTAGAACCGACGGCCGTTGGGGCAGAAAGGTTCATGAATGGCGGCCGCGCGCCGGAAGACGTAGTGTGGCAGGCCCCCTACGAGGTGGACCGACAATCTGGTAAGGGTCGCGGGAAGCCGCTGGATGCGGGCAGCGCGGGACCGATCATTGTGGAGATCCTTGGGAGGCCTTTGTACAGCAGTGGACGTCTTTCGGCTGAGATGATGATGAAATCTTGTGGCATGCTACAAATAGAGAATATTTGCGGCTTGCGGCAGTCTATTTTACGCCCAGGCAACATCTAGATATTTCCCAAAACATCTTACTGTAAAATTTGTATATCAAATATGTGGCATGCAACTCTGTTTGTTGCATGTTGTTGCCTCGGTGTAAACGAGGCTTCATGTCACTATGTTGCGTCCTGACAGCTTCTCAAGGAGCTTACTGTTGATCAAACACAATGCAGTAGGATAGACACTTATTTATAGAGTCGTTTATATTGAGAACTAGTGAATCAATAGTTACCCCACCTGACTGACTCAAGGTCTGTTTCAGATTTATTATGTAAGGTCATAAGACATGTAGGTTAGGTTACACGCATGGAATTATTTAAATTTCGAATTAGTATTCAATTTTATTTATATCATTTTGATCTTGCCTAGAAGAAAATGGCGTACAAGAAATATGACGTCCCTCGAAATTGACTATCTGAGAAATTGACCAAGCTTGCCTAAAGGGAATTAACAAATGTATCATCGAATCATAATATAGTACAAAAAGTTTAATATGTGAATTATTTTTGATTAATTAATCGGTCCAAATCGAGCTCTCTCGAAAAACTAAAAATAGAAAATAAAGGCTGTACAAATCATATTAATGGGTTATAATTATTATTGATCGTATAGATACGACTTTCATGTAACAAGTTCGTTAACTTTACACCTTAATTACTAACGTTACAGATGAAATGAGACAGTACCCTTCACTGGTAATTATGGCTTAATCTAGTCTTCCTTCGTTAAACCTTTCGATTGCTTTACTAATTGTGATAATATTTACCATCGCTAGGCCACGTTCATATGCAAGTATTATATTTTCAAGTGAATGTAAATTTGAGACAATCTCTCGCTCACCTTTCACATTTGGCACCTTCTTTTAGCGCTAAGTGCTGCCTACGTAACTGTGGTGCAAATTGCCAACAACTTCCTTTAAAAACATAAATAATGACCATTATTTGGTTTACATAAACTCATTATGGACTAACCTACAAAATTTGCAAATAATTGGTACTGATTTACCATCATTTTCATTCCACTCCTGGGTAAAGGACTCCCCTCTCCTGCCTGCCATTAAAATACACTGAAAAAAGTTTGGTTACCAGTAACACATACTTTTGGGACTTGCGAACTATTTGTTAAGGTGTTATGAAAAGGTTTTGCTATTTATAAATGAAGTTCGATTACACATAGCAAAATCGTTTTGTAACACGATAACAAAAGTCGATACAGGCACATGCACTAGGTAATTCAAGAAAAGTTAAAATATGCGCAGAAGAAGAAGGCTGCTTGTTCAAAAATAACTGTCTAGGATACCTATTACAAAAGCGAACTCATAAAAATACATAATTATTTAATTAAAGTGCACATGCACTTGGTTGGCCATATTATAGTAATATTGCATTATGCATGCACTGCAACGACGCAGATTCTAAAATCGTCTAGTTTATATCTTTCCTACAGGTTTCCGCGTCTCAAATTAGGTATTTAATTGCCAGCATCCTCTACGTGTTTCTTATCTGTTGTAGTTAAATCTTGTTCATCGTTTACATTATTGCTAAACATAACAAAGATTTCAATACCTTTAATACGATACCTACATTCGGTTAGGTAGTTCTTAGATTTACATAATAAAGAAAAAGTAAGTAAGTAAGTAAGTAAATCGTTTATTGCATTACACAAAACACACATAGACATGTCACACAATTAACATTGAAAACAAAGAAATTACACATACATAAAAGACATATAGATAGACATGCACATGTGTGTGCTGCAATGCAGAAGGGTCAAGGCTCAGCGATATACTTGCCAAGAAGGCAACACTGACTTTCAGCCCTCACCCAGGAGATGAACGCGGGTACTTAGAAAATTGATTTAAAAAAAATTAATAATAATCTAAACGGTCTTATCATTTTTGTGCCACTTACACATGAAGAGCTTATACAGTCAGGCAGATTATCCAGAAACTATTGTGTTGTATCGTATCTATGTAATGTGTGCGTGCAGTGTTTCGTGTGGTGTGTTGTGTATTGGAATAATAAAAATAATTAGTAAAACATAGTGAAATAAATAAATAGAATAAATAAAAAAAAACTATATAAAAAAATATATATAATACATAAACCAAAATAAAAGCTGAGCCGCGCCGCCGCTAACACAAAGCAGTTTCAGCTCCAGTTAGGTGGTACTTTTTTGTAAATTCAGAATAGAAATCAAAGTTTTCAAATATAATAATAGACCGAGTTAGTTTTTACCTATTTATAATTTATCCTTTCCGTTGTTTTCGCAACTGAAAACACGAGAAACTTTGTATGAAAACCTAAACCAAAGGCGTACTGCACCAATTTATAATTGTTCTACTGTTCTAAAGTTAAGTATGCCGGCTAGCATCAAATAGGCCTAAAATATAAAGTCTAGGCTCAAACGTGACCCCAAAAGCTACCTTTTAATGCCGTGCATATTTTTTCATCACAAACTCTAACCTGTTAAATAAATCACCTGCCAGTGCCAATATTACCGAACTCTAAACAAATATGTTACTAAACTTCGAATCAAATCCTGGGTTTATTTACTCTTGTTTCTTAAGCTGCGTCCACACTGGGTTACGTACGTATGTGGCGACTGTTACGTAACTCAGGTATTTTGGTAACAGGTGGGTCAACGAGTAAGAAATCGAGAATATCAACTGAGGTCAATTGGCGCTAAATACTAGTTTAGCAAATCGGGGATTATCTCAATTATTGGTACATTACATACACAAAGATTTGTTAATAAAGAATTGATTTTAATGGACTATTGCAATTTCGTGTAGAGCTAAGTTTAATAGCTAAGTTTTATAGAACGACATCCTCTATTAGCTACAGTTGTAGAGTCTAAAATTCATATTTTAAAGTATAAGGTATTTTACTTTCGTCTGATGTTCTGTTGTTAAAGAAAATATAGTAAAAGTATGAAATGCAGAATATCTCAGGGGAGAAAGCTATGAAATTGATAATAATTTTAAAGGAGATATACGAGCAAGTACCTATATGAAAGTTGTAACGTATTTTTGTGTCATTGTTGTAATCTATCGACGACGCCCGGTCAGTCGATCGATTTGACATTTAAGTTTGGAATTCATTTGGAATACAAACGACTGATTTTGGAAACCTGTTACGCGATGGACGACATGTGACCTTGCGATCGTATCTTTACTAGAATTTTATCGCTCTTTGACGCAAATACCTATAAAAGAGTTTAATAAATATTTAATTTGCTGTTTATGTTTTAAATGTTTCTGGGCCATATGATATATGTAATCATATATGAGATAGTAAAGAAATGTAAATGTGACAGGACAATACAAAAACGCAGATTTATGTATAAAAACGTGGGATTGTAGATACATAAAATCTATCTCTTTGATTTATTTTATAACTTAACTAGCTGTCCGCCCACGGCTACGCACGCGTGCCTTTTTTTTTTTTTTGGGGATGAAAAATAGATGTTGGCCGATTCTCAGACCTACTGAATACGCTCACAAAATTTCATGAGAATCGGTCTAGCCGTTTCGGAGGAGTATGGAATCGAACACTGTGACACGAGAATTTTATATATAAGATATTCTATTTTTATCTCACCCATTTTACATAAAAATAATAAAATAAATTTGGCTCTATTTACAAGGCATATTTAACGGGTTATTAATACATTTAAACTACGTAGCCTTATAAGGGAGCAGGCTTCGACTTAAATATTGAAAGTGCTCTCTTATCCAAGACTTGATACCGACAATCTGTCACAAGAAATCGTTGTCATTCATCAACATTGCCAGCTGTAATTTAAGAAATTTTAAAATACCAAGATAGAGTCAGCGAAATACCACTGGTACTACAGACGATCCGAGTTTGTATACAGTCTATAATACACATTAGCATTTGCTTTCTATGAGACAGGCTGCTTGTAAACTCAGGATATGCATAGCCCACTCTTTCCCTCGTGGGTACGTGGCTTTAAAGCCTTAAGGCGTTTGCTAATAGGCGCATGTCAGAGCAAAGGTATGGGTAGGTAGGTGGAGACTTGTTACTAGCATTGTAGTACCTATTGATTGAGTTTTATTTTGTTGTCATTTAGCTGTAGGTCTTCCAAAAATAAAATAAATAAACAAAAAAAAGTGCAAGCGCATGTTTCGATTACGCATCGCTCCACAAGCCGTGCAATATTTGACTAGTTGCGAACGCGCCCCAAATATTAGCGCCCAATCAGGCGATTGATTGGGCGAGTGTGCTCGCACCTTTCGATTTCATTTTATTAGCGTAATTTGCAAATTGAAACGTCATTGGAACTGATAGTTTTTTTTCTTATCTGTGAATGCATGGCCGACTGTCCATAATTAGGTCAGCAATCAAAATAATAAAATTATTAAAAAACAATAAAACTATTTGCCAAACAAAACTATGTACTTTTGTTGTATGTATTTGTAAGTGCATGCAAGCAGCTGCAATGCTGCGCCAATTATCATATCAAAATAAAAGCGGCCAAGTACGAGTCGGACTCGCCCATGAAGGGTTCCGTATCAGCAAGTAACATAATATAAAAGTTCTTGTAGTTCGTTGTAACTTTGATCGATGTTTTAATAATAGTGAAAGGGAAATTGCGGTTTACGATTTATGACGTATTAAAAAAAACTTACTAGATCTCGTTCAAACCAATTTTCGGTGGAAGTTTGCATTAATGTACATCATATATTTTTTTTAGTTTTATCATTTTCTTATTTTAGAAGTTAGAGGGGGACACACACACATTTTACCACTTTGGAAGTGTCTCTCGCGCAAACTATTCAGTTCAGAAAAAAAATATATTAGAAACCTCAATATCATTTTTAAAGACCTATCCATAGATACATCACACGTATAGGTTTGATGAAAAAAAATTTTTTGAGTTTCAGTTCTAAGTATGGGGACCCCCCAAAATTTAGTGTCTTCTTTCTTTTTTTTTGTAAAAATCTTAATGCGGTTCAAAAAATACAACTACTTACCAAGTTTCAACAGTATAGCTCATATAGTTTCGGAAAAAAGTGGCTGTGACATACGGACGGACAGACAGACAGACATGACGAATCTATAAGGGTTCCGTTTTTTGCCATTTGGCTACGGAACCCTAAAAAAAACAAAAAGTTTTTTATTCCAAGTAAGATTTCACAAATACTTTTGACGTGAAATTTTAATGAAGTTATAAAGTTTTGCTCAAACCAAGGCTGGCTCTCGTCTCGCAATCACTTCACTACATAGTATAAAACAAAGTCGCTTTCTCTGTCCCTATGTCCCTATGTCCCTATGTCCCTCCCTATGTCCCTTTGTACGCTTAAATCTTTAAAACTACGCAACGGATTTTGATGCGGTTTTTTTTAATAGATAGAGTGATTCAAGAGGAAGGTTTATATGTATAATACATGCATAATATGCTTAAAGATAACCCACAATAACCATTTTCCCGTGCGGAGCCGGGGCGTGTCGCTAGTAATGAATAAAAGAACTCTTTAAATTTAAAAAGGCGATGCGATATTAGTTTGAACAGGCAGGCAGGTTCGCGCAATGTGTGCGCTGGACTTACAACAACTGCATTCATAATTATGTAAATTTCAAACACATAAAAATAAACACGTCATCTAGAATGTACTATTTATAACTTTTATATGACTTTTTTATTCCCTATAGCAATACAAAAAATTATTCACTTTGGTAAAAGAATTGACTGCTTTTTAAAATCGTTAAAATTAACTGCTGTAAGAATTAATGATCCTAACTTAATACATATGTGGTACATTATTGCATACCAGACTACATTACTAGTTGCAAATAAAAACATGATTATGGTAATTTTACGCGAAATGCAACTTTGTGTTGCAAAGCCTACCATGTCGCATGACAAACTTGCATACATTAATTATTATTAGACTTACTCGTATTTCGGGGCAGGCAGCAAAAACCAACAGTTATATATTGTGTCTATACAAAAATTATAAAGAGAAAATATTTAATTGTATGTTTGTTTATTTGCATTGAATAAACCCCGAAACCAATGGCCCACTTTTAATTAAACTTGGTACAAAGTTGGAATAAATTTCGTGGAAGGACATAGACTTTTTTTACTGCGGGAAAATTCGTCATTCCACGGGAAAAATAATTTTATAAATCCAAAAATAAGTTTCTAAGAAGACTAGATTTAGACTTAGTTTAAATTCCTATATAACACATAATGCTGAAAACTTGTGAATAAATAATTTGGTACGGAACACGCGCCATTTTAGTGTCAAAACAAAGTGTTTGTTCCACTGAAACTGCTTTACAGTAGGTGACCTTCCAAGTTTGCAAATATTTGAAAATTGCAAAGTCAGCAAAAATTTAACTGTTTTGGGTAACTCAAATGTTGGGATTTCGACATGGTGATTTGGTACAGTTTTGATGAAACTGAATAATAGTTAGAAATTTCTTGACGCTGAAGGAAATAAATCTAAGAAATCCTTTGTGTTTTTCACTTCTTTAGTTTTTTTTTTTCATTTCATTGCGTAGCCTTCGAAGAAGGCGTTTTCCCAGCATTGGGTCTGCAGGCTAGTTAAGATAACTGTATGAAATACACATGTCAGTTGATGTCAGTGTATGTGATACAAGTAGTACAACATAGTTTCATGGTTTGACGAATATTACAACATAAATAGTTATCACAATTTTATGATATAAACCTTAAATTTTGGTTGACTAAAATACTACGTAGACAAATATAATCTGTGGCCATGTGACCAGTGACCGCATCAGTCCTCCTTGACTCAGTCACAACTTGCCTCTCACATTCTTAGCCATTTATTTAGCACAGGCCATCTTTAGACTAATATTTTAGCGCCCATGTATTATTGAATATTTGACATATATTCACCAACATAATCATAGATAGGTTACACTAAGGTCGCTGACCGACCATTTAAGGTCTCTGTCTAAGTGTTTTGTAATGTAACGTCTTAATATACGTCTCTTTCTAAAGGTATAGGAATTCAAGCCACGGTACTTTTTCTTTTCTCGTGTGACCGTAATTCTATTTCTTATTCAACGGATATAAGGACGATACGAAGTCCAAAGTATTCAGCTTAGTATGCTCTTGACTGTATATTACGATCGAACCTAGCGTACAGGATCAAGAGCAACGGCTATGACTATCATCCCACTAAAGTTCTTAAAAACGTGTCTTTAAAAATGTTCGTTATTTTGTTTCAGATAAAGGTGCTACGAAGGAACTCTGGTTGCGATATGTACGGAACCCGGTCGGTTGCAAACTCATCAGTGCATTTCATCATGGACACCCGTCTTTAGTGCAACTGTAATAAGTGCTGTTTTCCTATCGAACGCTCGGTGGAATTACTGAAAGTGAACTAAGTGAAACCTGGTGCTATTCGGATATCCCCGGTGGTTACCACAATCTTCAATTTGGCTGTTTAGCCTTGGTAAGTATTTTTTGTCGTAATTTGATATTTTTTTTACAACGATTGCAACACTAGACTCCGGAAGTCCCGAATTAGCGTACACTTTTTTAGGTATTGGTGCCTACTCGATAATTTAATTTGATTTATTTCCCTTAATAAACTGATGAAACTAAATTGCTAATATACAAAACATAACAATTATTATTACAAAAATAGCAAACTCATTATTATACTCCGCTTGGGTAAACAAACTCGGAAATCGTATACAAGTACATATATACCATGTAATTGCACAAAATTGGCTACTACTAAATGATTATAAAACATAAGGACATAATTGTTCTGTAAAAATAATATAAAAGAGATTATCGTGCATAGAGTTTTGGATTTATAGCAAAAAACGAGGAAGAAGCTCGTCTTATACGCATTACATGACGTTTTTACGATACTTAGTAGATAATAGCTCATAATTATTAAAAATGTTCATACGTGAGCAGTTTCAAGTTACTTTGTCGGTGTAGCCATTTATCCTGCACTTTGGCAATATGGCACTTATGGCATATTTATTTTTTTAATAACTTTTTACATTCATTTCACATAAAAATTGGACTTTACTGGTTTTCCAGAATCTTTATTCATTATTTATTATAATTGGCGACTAGAATAAACATCTACAAAATATTCTGTGTTTTTCTATATAGCATATTCTATTCTAATAATCCATGAAAAAAGTGTTATAAATTACTTCAGAAGTAAGTACCACTTACGCAACAATCGAACAATTAAGTGCATACTGAAATCAGCACTTTATTACGAAAAAACATGTCAAGGCACTTCAGGTAGAGCTGCATTAATGTCAATCAAAACTGGATTACGATAATTATTGAATTAGAGTCATAACATAATCGAGAACACAATTACGACATCTAAATTGTGTCTAAATACTTACCGGTTCAGGGCTGCCAAAACTATATTAAATTTGCTTCTAAGAAAGACTCTTTGGATTATTTTTTATTTATGTGTATGAAATGAAACATACTCGTAAATTAAGTAGAATAACTCTTGTCGTATACAAAGAAATTTCCAAAGTTCCAAGGAATATCATCATTCAAGATAAATGACGTGCACTAACTACCTTTGCAAATGTAAAATATACCATTGATAGGAACGTCTCTATACATGTGTTTGACAAAATTAAATGTCATTTACCGATTTAAAGATTGCAACTATTATTTTCATAGTTGGCTTAATATTACATGAAATGTGAATGGCCGAATAGTGCGATATATCTTTTACTCTTTATTAATGCGTCCGCATTAGTGCGCAAGAGCAGGTGGTCATCGCAACCGAGCACCTGCTTGCCACGAGTTTCTTAAAATAGAAGATGCTGCTAACTAGTCAGTCTTTAATAAACTTTAATATTTTTATAACATAATAATAATTTTATGGCAAATTTAAGCGATGTCAAAAGCAGCAATTTACAGTGCTAATAATACTGCCACAATTTACCCGCCGCTGCCACTATCATTATGATGGTGATTATTGAGAATAGTACCACAAAAACAGCTGTCATTTATACTAAGACATCCGCTTGGCCGAAAGCATTATTTTATACCCAAATCTGGAGTAACAGGTGCATAATATTTATCCCCATAACTAAATAAATACAGGGTTTAAAACTATCGGAAAAATTCCATACCGGGACTCTATACTTCGAAGATCAATATACGTCAAATACTATAAATAGTTACATTCTAATGAGATTTTCAAGAGTCAGCAACCCTACCGTGACCGCTCCAGTTTTCCCGCCATTGCAATCAACATGGCGCGTCACGAAAACAGCTGTCATCGTGATGGTAGTGTTCCGGTAACGCATCCGCTCGCTCGCCCTTGGACACACACAATTTGACAGCCAAGGCCACGGGCACATGATGTGCACTGCAAAAAAAACCATCTCAAAGGTCTCACGAAGGAAACGTTTAAAAGGCATTTTGGTTTAAAAAGGGTATTTACAGAGATCCGGAAAATGTGTAGCTTTCCGCTTTGCGGTTTCACCCACGTTGTATATTTTCCTGTAAAAATAGGTTATAATATGCTGTTCTGGTGTAAAAGCAATACAATACAATTAGCATATTGCATATTATAAGTGTATCATTTTTCTGAGGAGTAACAATCATAATATCCATCCATGGTACGAAATATTACATTCAGAAATTAAAAGGATTAAGACGTCGAGAAGTAATTTCAGTAATATTTCTTTCGAATAAAACATTTTAAATTTTATAAACAAAATATACCAACAGATAAGTTTAATTAAAGTAATTTTAATCGTAAATAGATACTTTTCTATGAAATTCTAATCAACCTAAAAATTCCCGCAATTATCACGTTTTCATTAGGAGTCATTCAAATCCATAATAATATTGCTAAATTGAGTGATGTTCACGCTGTAAATTCAATTTATCTTAGCTTTCACCTTTCCACTGCATCTTTTGTCCTATCACGCACGTAGCATGATAATAATATAATATTATTGCGATAGAACTCTCTTCCATCGGTATTGCATTAGGTTCCTATTATAGGGTGTCATCGTTTCATTTACCATTTGGTCGACTCGACCACATTATATATTTTTTAGTTTTTCTTGTATTGCCAAATTGTGTATCTCGATCGAATGGTCTTTTTATATCAATCTTTAGTGTAATTAATTGTAATTGTAATTATTGTAGGTACCACATTTAAGACGAATAATCTTTATAAATTTATGGAAGCTAATTAATTAATTTTAACTGCAGCCAAGGTCAATATAGTTTCTAGTTCTAAAAGTTAATATCATACCTAGATGGTGATTTTTACATAAATTTACAAATATCTTTTGATAATCCTATCAGAAAGGGTATCTTCTTATTAATTACGTACTGGCACATCAAATATGGCTAATTAATCAAAGATTTCAAAAGTTGCTTCTTTCTGTATAGGAAGTACAATCACCAACAATAAGTCAATGGTCCGGTTGTCAGAAAACGATGTAAGTGTCGTGGAGCGGAGGGAAAGTGCAGGGAGCGGCCTATGGTTTATATGGCGACTTGTCTCGCCGCTATCTGTACCTACGCTAAATTCCAATCTCTACTGATTTGACGAGTACCTACTTGTAAATTCAGCGAAAACTATAAGGAACGTAGTATGACGTCTATTCTAAGAATAAAAACACATTCATTTCTCTTTCAAACTACACGTTATAATTTATACGAGTCATGTCAGAACAGAACAGAATGCCTTTCGTAACACACACGATAAGCAAAAAAGCATAAATTATTATTGAAAAATGTATTGTTTATAATGTAAACAATACAAAGCAAGACAGCCTCAACTAAAGATTAAAGTTCATATTTTTAACATAGCTTCTAGTCAGTAGTGGGAAAATTTTTCACAGGTGGTTGTTGTATTTTATAGTACAGATTTATTAATACTTATTACTTAATATTTTAATGATACAAGTATGCGCTTATTAATAACAGAGATTTCGAAGGTGCGTAGTAAAAATGATTGTCATTTCTACTAATATAACAACTATAAAGATATACATTATGTAGATTTTCTTTATTCTGCTCTTATAAGAGTCCATTAGAAGTACACTTGTACTTTCTTCTAAACCTCCATCAAGAATCCAATTATGAACTACAATTCCTTTTCTTGGCAATAAAGGTGAACTTGTATCTTTTTACACTTCTAATCTCGAGGTCTGAGAACTCATGAAATTCAACTTATTTGCTCTTGAACGTCATTTGCAGATTCGTCAATAGACAATCGTTCAGTCGTGATGGGAATGCATGTCAAGTTTATACCCAAGGCAATCACACTTACGGCTATTAGTAAAGTCTTTGGTTTTGGCAAAGATTGTTAGAGTTTTAAACAATAGATATGAAAATATAGGAAATGATACATTAATATGTACATCATTACAAAAGTAAACATGAACCGCATTATCAGAAAAATATATAATCACCAGATTTAATTTCACGTATGACAAGACATAATTTTGTCGTGAGTATACTCTTATCTCAATGGAAAAACTCCAATTTAGTTGGTATCTCACAGCATTTCGGGATTTAAATATGAGATTATGTCTTGTCACAGTGTTTCATGCTAGGGCTGGTGAATCGTAAAGAATAAGCTTCGAAGGTTAAAAAACTCACGTAAAAATTCACGGCTGTGTACGCCGGCAGTTTTTACATAGTCTTTTTCATTTTAAATACAATGCAATGCAACACTTTTCCTTTATAAAATATATGCTTTTTATACTACAAATAGAATACCTAGAAATCTATTAATATATATTATTCGTGCTGTGAATGCGTGTCAAGTTTCCACCCAAGGTCCCCAGTTGTTCAACCTATGCCTGTGACAAAAGTTTCAGTTTGTCACAGAAGACCGTGACACGACTGTATTGTGCACTAATTGTGTGATATCAAGACTTAATGCTCTGAATGGGTCGTAACGCACTAGTTATTTGACTATTATATTTAAGTGCCCAATTTTAAAAAAAACTCAAATGCTTTTTTAAGGCTAAAATAGTCTTGATATCCAGAGTTCATATGGGGGCTCTATTAGTACAAAGATGCAGAGTGAACAAAATTCTCGATGCTAATCTTAGTCTTCAGAAATCTCATAAACTTTAGTAGACATTTTAATTACCTTTAAATAAAATACGTTATGTTGGTAGGTAGAGCTTTTATTTACGACTGCGCTTCTCTCGTATGTCGCTTAATTATGGTTTTTTATCGCAAGGAAACGTTGTTATGGCAACCAAAGGGAGAATACAAATGTGTCTAATATTTCACTTATACCACAGCTTACACATCGTATTTTGCTTATCTAAGGAACATCATATTAGAAGGTTAAGGTTTTCCGGGGCGCCATGCCACCATCGCCGCCATTTGTTTAATTTGTGGCAAAGGATAGTTTTACATAAAACGTACAAAGCTCAGTAGGTAAATATAAAATAAACCTAGCCTGCATTTGTCCTTTTAACCCATTGGCTTTTTAATTAAATTAAGTATTCCATACACAATTCAAACTTTTAAATACCACTTGCTAATGGAGTCAAAAGTGAGTACACTACATAATTTCGAATAATTTATTTACGAATTTGAAAATGACGATTATTAAAATTCCGAATTTCATACTTCCGAATGATTCACAATTCCGAATTTAAAATTTCCGAATAGTGAAAATTACGAATAGTTAATTAACGAAATTTTAAACAACCGATTTATTACAAATACGAAAGTCAATTTTCCGAATATTATTATTTCGATGTTTCAAATGTACGATTTTTTAGTATATCGAATATTCAAAATTACGAATCCCGAAGTTTTAATATTCCGAAAATCAAAATCCCGAATTTAACTTACAAGTAATCAAATATTAAGAAATATTATTAAACGCCTGCTGCTTGCAGTAAGCGTGCAAGCAAGCAAGCAAGCAAGCAAACAAGCAAGCAAGCAAGCGTGCAAATAAGCGCGCAAGCAAGCGTGCAAATAAGCGCGCAAGCAAGCGTGCGTTCAAGCATGCATGCATGCAAGCAGGCATGCATTCATGTCAACCTAACCCCGAAGGGTATGGCAGAACGAGCGGGCTCGCTCCGCTCGCCGCGCTCCTTTCTGCCATACCCTTCGAACCTAACCTATCCGTGTCGGGGTGCCAAGAACTCCCGTGCTCGCTTCGCTCGCACCCGCTCCTGTAGTATTTTTGCCAAAAATCCTTACATGCATCCTAAACTATAAAACCAGAACTAATCAGGTACTTTAACCTATTATATTCGGGTACTATTTTTCTTTCAACCATGAACTTTATTAAGCTTTTTTCTAAATCACGAATTATCACATTTCCGATCGGGATTTTAATTTTTCGTGATTATAAAAGATCGGTATTTTATTTTTCGTATAATAAAGTATTCGTAATTTTTAACATTCGTATATTTAACAATCGGAATAACAAATCTTCGTGATTATAAGATTAGGAATTTAAAATTTCGTAATTTTTATAATTCGTTATTTAAAAATTTCGAAATTACAATATTTCGTAGTTTTCAAATTCAGTATTTTCAAATTCGGGAATAAGTAATTCGTAATTTTTGGGTGTTCCCGTCAAAAGTACCTTCTTCAAAATTAAGTAAGCAGGTGGTTCGGAATTTTTATAGGTGCGTATTGATTACTTTTATATCAGCTTGGGGCAGGGTAGGCCGTATCTTGGAAAGCGTCGACCCAGTTACAAAGGAACCTGTTCTCATTACATAACCTACTGATTCGGCTCTCGCCACGTCCTACTGAAACGGACTTTATAAAGACATCGGCATTTATTACACAAGTTCACCCGAAATGGTCGGTGGATACACTTCTTATAAGGAAGTTGACTGAGACGAAAGAACGACACTCAACTGACTGACAGTAAAATTAAGCAGAGAACGACATAAAATGTTTTAAATATTGTGCTATTCCAATATTTAAATATTCCTAAGCATAAGTGGTCAAAGTAGTTCAGTTATTTACCACAATACATCCTAACCGAAAAGAAAAAACCATATTGTCGTGCAGAGTATATTCAAAGGTCTGTCGCGCGCTACAAATCAATATAAAAGCCAAGCAGGTTAAACAGAAAGCCAAGCAGGTCCAATATCAAATAAATATGAATCTTTATCGATTAGATCACAATTAAATTAATATTAGGCATTATGGATTGGCGAATGGACAGGTTTACAAGTGAAATGTCATACTATTTATAGTCCAAAATAGAATTCAATGCGATATGTCTTATTCTCCATACCGGCCTCTTTCTTTAATTTTAGTAATTGACATAGATTTTCCGGATTAAGCCTACGACCTCGGCTAAGAAACACTGGCCTATACGCAATTAGCAAAAATATTCTGCAATCCGCACTTTAGAATGTAGACTTGCTAAAATAGTGAACAGTATTTGAGTAGTCGATCAAATCGATTAGTCTACATTCATTTTATTTTATTAGGATTGCTGAAACAGTCATTTAATTGTGTAAGTCTAAAAAACTCCTAAGAAAAATACTCGCGTAATCGCTGCATGGTGTAACTGTAAGTAACGTATTAGTAAAAATAACATTATAAATATCGGTCAATTTATATAATTACCTTCAGATAATATAATATGTTTCTATATACTTAAAGTAAAGCAGTTTTGTACGAGAATTTTATATTGTTTTGCTTTTTTAAGCCTAGTATGTTATTTTTGAAAACTTTTTCTGCTTCTCTGACTAATTAAAAATTGTTTCCTCTCTACAACATACTGTCGGATATCCTTAGTACAGGCTCTGCCTAGTTTGGAGTAAGATGGGCGTGTGTGAGGAAAAAAAACATGGCTAGCTGTTGGAAAAAGTAACAAGGAAAGGAAGAACACTACATCAACTTTTGAGATTGCTATCTGTAAAAAAGATGTCGCCATTACTATAAAGTACAAGCCCGCGAATACCAGGGTAACAGAAAGTCGTAGCTGGCTTGTCTGTTCCCCGAATAAGGCAGTAACTGCTTTCCCGGCAGACGGGCCGACGGCCGCCGTCTACGTCCAATGGCTTATCAGGTAAAATGCAGTCTAGATGAGCTTTTATTTATTGTTTTGTCTGCCGATAAAAAAACAGCTTAAGAGGCAACTTTAGTTCAATAAAAAATGAATATATTGAGAGTATTTATGACATTCAAAAATAAATCGAACATTCATTTTTATCAATAATTTAATTTAATATCAATTTAATTTCATTTTAATTTGCACAACAGTGGGATAAACTATGCTAGTTAGGATAAGATAATTGCTATTAATAAAATAAGATAAATGTACTAAAATAATCTTAAATTTAATTCTAAAAATATTATGTATACGAGCATGCGGCATATAATAAAATATACGTCTTAACTTCAAAATAATTACGACTAATCGTATTAATGAACGTAATGCAAAACCACACGTTATTATAAGATATCAAGGTATAAGAAAGTGATTGACAGAACCTTGTTTTTTTCTCAAAACAGTCATGAGTAGGTAGGTACGGCTTTCTGGTCCATTTGGTATTCATGCGATACATTACAACTGGATAAATAATAAATATCAATGGTATTATGCATGTATACAGAATATAATTTTATTCTTCTTCTTCTTTGCGAGTCGATGACAAATTTTATTTACGAGTCGTCATGCGTCAGTGAAGACTGTAAATTTTGTTTTTTGTGAGACGCCGAAACGTAATAAAAGATGTTTTCTTTAGTGACTTCGATATATGGAAAGGTTAGTTCCTTACTTCAAATATGTACAAAACAAAACTAGCACACAAGTATGATGATGGCGACTCAAACCACCTACAAATAAACCCTTTAAGGGATTACAGTAGGCTAGGTTAAGTTAAGAAACCTTGAAATGTATTGTTTTTGGAAAATAAATTTAAAAAAAAAAGCAATCATAAAAAAATGGCTTTTCATTTTCGTACCATTTTATTACTCGTATTTCGTAGAAAATTTATTTATGTGAGCATTCATTCTAAACGTTTATATTTTATTTGTTTTACATTACATTTATTTATTTATTAGCCTTGACGATTGCCAGTGCCAACTTTAAATTTTCCTAAAATTATTTTATTTTGTGGTAAATACTATTTACCATTACTATTTACTATTTAACATTGTCATATTTACTAAATTTACTAAATAGGACAATGTGTAAATTTCGGACGTCGTCTGTCGAGTAATTTTCATATGACGATGTAACAAGCGTACAAACCATGCTATTATTAATATTAGATTGTTCTTAATTATTTTAACCCAATTTTCTATGCACTATGTGTGACCTTGACCTGCTTTAATTAATAAATTATTTTTAATTTGATATTTCATTAACATGAAAACAAATCTATCAATTTACAATTAGTCCTTTAAAGTTTAGCTAAATGTTTTTTTCTTTGCTTAAACTGTTACAAGTTTTTATCAATTTTTTTAAGTTTTTTTTTTTAATATATTGTTATGTATTAGTAACCTTTCTCAACATTGACATATTATGACGCGATAACATCGTGTCCTCCCATTTAACACGTTTCACTATCAATTCAAGCAGATGTTAAGAAAATTTATAAACCGCGGTACACACTACTTAAATAGCCTACAACGGTCCACATTCCCACGCTTCTTAGGTGGGTTGCGGAAGGAGGTTGTTTTTGGACACTTCTCTCCATTCCTAGTTATTTCATTTTGAATAAGAACGACCTAGCCAATGAACTGTATGTAACCCACGTTAGAGATTTAATCAATGTTATAGTACCTACTTACTTATCGTAAAATTTAAAACTGTTTTTTTTTAATTTAATCATTTGTCTGTGTCTGTCACTGCCTTAAAGAAAACTTTTGAATATTTAAATAAATTAATATACCTATAGATGTTAAAGTGACATTAAACGTACAATAACAATTTGTACAATGATTCATATAGTCAATATTTATTACGTCAATAACACTATCATTGTTGAACGAAATACAATGTTCTTGCAAAAATATTAACTATAAAATAATTGTTAACTATTCTAGTAAACAATTATGCACTTTTCTAGATAGTAATTTTCTATTAGCTGCTTCAAGTTATATTTTTTTTATTATCTCGGGTGTTTTGTTGTAAAATACATATTTTTATATGATAATCTATTTATTCTTATTTCGGCGTCTGCTGAAAATTAAAACATTTCCTTTATGTACAAACTTTACAAAATCTCTTCAAAGTTCAACATCGTTTCTTCATCACAGGGTTTTTTTAAATACTTAATGGTATCAGAAGTCAGACAGAAGCTTACACAAACTTTAAGAAACGGTTCAAAGTCAAATTTTAAGTAAAAGCCAGAGAAGATCCAATGAAATTAATTTTATTACAAGATATTCAAAACTTCACGATATACACTTGGCTTTATATAGCTTTAGAGTCAACGAGCGCTTTTGCAAATGGCGGCCGTTTGCACAAAATATTGCTGGTATTATAGTTTAGTGAAATCGCAAACTGAGTGCAGCGTCACGTCACGAGCCGCGTGACCCGCGCATGCGCGTCTTCTCCGAGTGTCGACATACCTCTACGTACTGGCTGTAATAGTATAGGGTGGTGAGGTCAATGACTAACCAAAACTTAGATTTATTTCTATTACGCACCATCTAGTTACCTTCCGAAAAATGGAATCACTTTTTTTATAAACTAGCTTGACTCGAAACGGCAGCGCCAAGCTGGCGGTGGTCGTAATAGAAAAGAAAAGGTAATAAGTTTTAATCAAATCTCAGTGCGCATTACTCAAATACACATACTTAATGTAAATGCGATGCGAAAGTAACATAAAGTATAGGACATGAAAAGGTGCTGTCTCAGCATTGATCCTCACACAAATTGTTAGTCAACACCAATAAGCCAGCGCCACCGACGCTTTAAGTTAATTAAGCTTTAAAGAGCAATATTGTACCGTCATTGGCTGGCCATTGCTGAGCACTAAAAATCATGATTAAATTTTAATCTCTTACCAACTTGCTTTTCAATTTCACCTTTCTCAAGTGGAAATTTTTCATTCATGTGACGGTTTCTCCGCGCACATCCAAGCAAATATTAGTACAAAACAAATCGCAGGCGTCCGCAAAGATACTCATATATTGACTGGAAGCAGGGTTGTCACACGTGATAAATTTATTTGCATTTATTTCCAGAATGATGACTTGCATTTCACAAATCTTTTCTTTTTTCATATTACACAAAACTTTGTGCAATGTTTTCTTATCTAGTCTGTTCATTAGCTTTTTATGTAATTCTGGAAGGGGTTTAAGTATTAAATAAAGAACTTGAACGCGCAAAAACATTTTAAAAGTATGTGTTCTTAATAAAAAAAAAAAGAAGAAAAAGGTTCAATAATCTAAAAATTCAAAAAATTTTCTCCTAAGTGGATACTAATAAAATAATAGTTATATTTCTGTATTTTCCAAGTCTATGATGCTGTAAATTAAAAATATGCAGCCCTTAAACACACTACATGACATCAAAAGTTTACAAGCCCTGTTACGTTACGACTAAGTATTTTATAACATCTGGCAACTTTACATGAGGGAAAGTGAACAACTCAAGCTATTAGCGAGTGTGGCCAGATCTCGCACTTTTACTGAAACATGGGCCCAATCAGCGGCCGAACGGTAGGTACATTGCTATTGGACTGAATGGAAACTTTCCACTGTATGTGAAAACGGTTTGTCGTGCAGGTCAATAAATTTGCATATTAACGACTAAGCAAAAGCACTAAACAGTTGTACACAACATTAGGTACCCAATTAGTAACTTAGCAAAACGGACAGAATGCATTCGAATTGGGTATCACTACATAGTATAAAATAAAGTCGCTTTCTCCGTCCCTATGTCCCTATGTCCCTATGTCCCTCCCTTTGTACGCTTAAATCTTTAAAACTACGCAACGGATTTTGATGCGGTTTTTTTTAATAGATAGAGTGATTCAAGAGGAAGGTTTATATGTATAATACATGCATAATATACTGAAGGATAACCCACAATAACCATTTTCCCGTGCGGAGCCGGGGCGGGTCGCTAGTTAGGTATACCGTGAAAAACTAGTTGTTTATCCGCAACATAGAGGTAGTCACTGAACAACTTTCCCTAAGGACATTGGTTGAAATCTCAAATTAATATTAAAACTTTCATACAAAGTGGCCAGTCTGAAGATTAAATGAAAAGTTAAAAATTATTTTTGACATTTCGAACTATGTTCTCAAAGTTGTTCAGTTACATGAGTGGGTGTTGCGGATAAATAACGAGTTAAATTTCACGGTAATGTTGTACACAGATTTAAATAATATTCTTTCTACAGCATATTGCAGCTTACTGCAGGTACGGCTTTTCCATTGATAGTAGCGGGTTGGGAAGGTTGTTACTACTGCCCATTCTCTAAGCATAAATTCCTCAATTCCTGGATTTAGTAAAAAAATACCTCAGAATATAATATTATTTTATCTATAATCATTCTAAAACACTTAGTGTAGCGCCACACCTGCGGAGCGTACCGCGCTGAAAGTTCCGCTGAATACGCTCGTAATGCTTTTTGTATGTCCTATGACACATCAACCGACGTTACGTTACGTTCCGCGTGGCGCCGAACCTTCCGTCGGGCGGTTACTTCAGCCAAAACGCGTTCAATGTATTTCGCATAGCAAGCGACACATCACGCGGAACGTTACGCAACCGAAAGTTCGGCGCGCGTAACTGAACGTTGCGTGGCGGCAGGCGAAGAGGCAGTGTGACCATTTGTGACAGATTTCTGTCCTTTTGGCAGATTTTACTCCTCAAATTTGACCTGTGGCAGATGACGGTTTCCAAAAGTAACAAAAAGTAAATAAATAAATTGTGTTCGTAGTATTGAATGTTAATGGTCACACTGCGAAAAGCGGCGAAATTGCTTTCATGCATTGCTTGTGCTTGGTAATTTTCCTAAAGAAAGACGCGTTATTCTACATAAAGAAAAAACATAGTATCTTTCTTCAAAATATCGTTACCTAATTAGAAATAGCAAATCATCAAAAGATTGAATTGACATCCGAAAATATTTGAAAAACTTGTCAGGATAGGATCTGTACATTGAATATTTTTGAAATCGACCTTCTTGGATTCTCATTGTATTTAGTGGATGCACCCAAAAGTGTTTTTTCTTTACTTCTTCTTCTAAGCCCTCTACAATAGCAATTATTGTAAAAAAAATCATTTTTCTTGGCAATTCTATTAGTTTATAACAACCACACACGACGGCACGGGCCGACGCCAACTGAAGACGACGCCGCCGCCGGCGTAACCTTCGGTCGCGTAGCGCGCTGAACGCGCCGCGCCGCGCCGCTGGTTTGTCATAGCAACTGAATATTTCGCGCCGAACTTTCCGCGCCGTACGTTCGGCGCGGTACGCTCCGCAGGTGTGGCGCTACACTTAAACAATTCCATTTACCATTTCTGCGTCATATAGGTACTAAAATTTTCTTGTAATTCATTTCCTCACCGTTTAAACCAAACAAAAATTTACGTCTATGGTTTGTACAGTCAAATGATAAAACAATTAAATATAGACCGGAACTAAGAAAAACAAATCGTTTTGCTTGTTTAAACAAATGGCTCGTTTATTTTTCAATAACGCTACAATCCATTCACCATCAACACAAAGCTTTCTCTAAATGTGGCCAGTGTTCTTCATGTGGCCAGTAATTAAATAACATCGCGACTCGTTCCAAATTTGATTACAAAACCACAACAGGCAAAACATAACAGTCGATTGTGTACAACTTGCCACACAATGCGAGCTGTACGACTAAGTAACAATATGAATGAAATAGGTTTTAAGAACGAACTTGTGTGGTTGTATGTAGCGCTCCAGCATTTTATTAGCAGTAAAGTGATCCTCGATACCTCGTAACTGTAATGCAAAACGGAAAATGTTAAAAGTAACAGCTTTAAGAGAGATTTGAAAGCTTTTTACAGTGTACAAAAACAATAATTTAGATGCGCTAATTTCGTGTTTTATGGGACAGCGAAAAAGTTTTCCTTATACCTAGTGCTGGCTCCAAAACTCTAAGGTAATATAAAGTTGGTCTTACATAATTGTTCTCTATACATGAACACCTATTGTGTTCTCCAGTTAAAATACATACAGACCACACTGCTTGTTTTCCTAGCGACCGTTAACTACCCATCATTACAGTCATCAACACGCGCTTTAATCAATCACATAAAATGATTGTATAATCATATCAATCATCATACTTGGAGCTTACTGCAAGTATTTACCTCAAATTAGAAGAGTTTTGATTCTAAGTGTGAGATTCAATAATAATTATTATGATTTTAGAGACGGCAACATGAATCAAGGAGAAAATCAAGAAACAACTTTCAAAATACTATAGCGAAAGTCTATAGAAAACCAACAATTGTTCATTAATTGTTGATTAGATTATTCATGGTTGCTCGTAGTCTACCAATTGATTAATTATATTTCTATTTACTAATCTCGGAAATCGTTGACCAATGGGTTCTTGTAAAAACAATTTTAAAAATATTTAGTATTTTTGTTTTTTATGTATTGTTCACTTATACTACACTATGTATGTATACACCTCGGAAATATGCCTGCAAAAATAAAATAAAAACCGGATCGGTCATTTTCGAGTGATACATTTACACAAAATAGCAGCATTTCAATCGTACTATAACAGTTTCTGTAAATCGCCTTTTTTTTTGTTTTTGAAGTATTTTTTCTGACCATACCAGCGAGCTATCCCATTGATCCCACATAACTATTTTATAACGCAACCGCGATGATTGCCCGCTTTCTATGCACGTAATTGGTGTTTAATTTATATAAGTAACTGCTGTAATTCGAAATTTGAAAGTAGAGAACTCGTGTGAAACATCGTGTGTTCATTGGCTATACATATCCATACTTTATTATTAATGTAGTAATAAAGTGCATAAGTATCTATCTGTCTGATCAAGGAAAGGCGGAAAACATAAACGGAAATAATTTATTTTTCAAGGCGAGACTGTTTCCTTTTGCGACCGAGCACACAAAGAGACGTCTAATTCATACGTAGGTTGTAATTACAAGACAAAAAGGTATCATTTCCCATATTTAGAACTATATTAATAACATTTAATAAAGCTTATCTATTTAGATATGTACTCGCAATCGAAAAAATACTTCGAATTGGCTGCACGAAATCTTCATACAAAAGACATCAACGAGATACTAAACACATTCTTTTTATTTTTCGAAAGGGTAAAAATTTAGACTGATTTGAGCATTTTGAATGATCGAATTAATTGAAGTAGGTACACAATTAAATAATAAACAAGTCAATTAAATAAATGCATTTATATTCATTATAAAAATTCTGACACCACAAGCAACAATAGACAGACAGCTATACCTTTTTCTTCAGCCGTCTCACTGCGCAGTTCGGCAAAAATAATTTGTTTACATCTTTCCAATAATATCGAACAATTATAATATGACGCAAAAATAAAGGCATTTAAATTAAACAAATGCAATCAAAACAAAACATAGGCATAATTCTATCTGTCATCAAATAAGCGCAATTTATTCACTAAGTACGTCATAATCGCGTGAATTTGAATTGCGACCCAACCCATCTAATTTGATTACGGCTAACCTATTACATACTCGCGTAATTGCTATGATGTCGAATTGAGATAACCCGTGTCATTGCTTTAAGCCGCGCCGGTCGACATTGAGTCGCTTTCGTAATACGACACAAGGCTGAATGCGCTTGCGACGGTCGTAGGGGTCATTGGTTTAGAATTTAGATAGACAAAACATAAACTCAAAAAAATATATACTAAAAAGAACAACAGCAAAAAAGTATATAAGACATAATTACGGAATTTTCCTCATTTCGATCAATTTATTTCCTATCGGATTTTTTATATTTACTTAAGGGTTTTTCAGGTTTTTAATTAGCAATTTGCTTTTCCTGTAATAAACTTACAAACTCCTTTATTAGTTATATATAAGAACCTTTTATATTACGGGGGCGCGCCAGCAGCAAAGTGGAAAGAACACCACTACGACACTCAGGAGAAAAATAAATAAACTGCTTTATTAGGTTAGATACCATTTCAATAAAAACTGTAGTCTATACGAAATAAGGTTTAAATTTCTAAATGGGTTTGATTAAAAGTTCTATAGATAAACCCCTCTATAAACTATTTTCAATTCAATCTTAGGATTCCATATTTCAGTGACTACTTAGCATCACCTTTAGGAATCAAAATCATAAAGAGAAAGTAAATATAATCTAACCTAATCATGCAGTATCTATATGAAGCCTCAGGGACTAGAAATCTACGCTACTATGTTGTATAATTTAAAACATATCACAATACATCGATATGACTAAACATTGCATTAGTCAATAACCAGATAAGTCCAGCTCAACTAATGTTTTATTAAATAACTTGTAAAACCTTTATTTCAACACGCGAGTAACTTACCTTGCAATCTCTGGCACACATGTGGCAATAAAAAGCACATGGCCAAATACATTTTAATGGATATAAAATCACGTTGTTACTCCAAATAAGTGTTTTAAACAAACATTGGTAAATCCAATCTTTAGTATAAATTTTGTACAGAACAGCTGCTAATACTAAAATTACAGAAGAATTGAAGCTCCTTTCTCGTATAAAGACGACGTATAAATTTTTATTAATTAATTTTCAAATTACGTCTGGTCTACGCTATATCGTAAGGAAAATTTAATACTGAGACTTACTTAAAGAAAAAAGAACATTTTTCACTTAGCGCGCTGATTTTCCATTTCCTAAAACGATTATAGTGTCTGGACTAAAATAACTGTATTTAACCAATATATTATGTAGAATTAACTAATAGTGTACAACCAAACAACCAATTTTCCTAAGAACGCAAAATCTAAGTAATAATACAACGTAGATTTGCGCCCTTCCCTAAATGCTTGGAAGGAATTGTTACTTAGAAATAAAGAAGACTATCTGTACATATTTCAAGTTTACAGTGACTTGTTTTTTATGCTGTTATCTGAATAAATGATATTCCATAATTATTTCATCGCCCTGTTTGCCTCGTTTCTTTAAATTTATAACTAACTTTCTCAAGTCCATTTGATATTCATTTATAAAGTACAGAAATTAAATTGGTATTTCTATCTGTACTAATAGTATCTCTAGTTAGTCACAATTCACAATAGCACAAGCAAAATACCAACTTGCTAATAAAAGCTCACGCTACATCCGGCGGATGTGCCAAGGTGCGCAATGCGCCTGCGACACATCAAAGCTAGCAACCTTCGCTGATTGGTCCGTCTAAAGACTTCGAAATATAGATTGTACAGTTACTGTTAAATGTAGCTACAGTAAAAGCAATTCTCATTTGTATTTGCAGTTACTCCTTCTCGCTTTAATTAGGTGAAGTGATATTTATTATTTTATACCTATAATATTAATTAATTGATTACCATTTGGCTAGTCACTAGAACGATTAGCAAAGGATAGCGATAAGATTTTAATACGTTTACAGACTAACCAGAACTCTGATTAAAATAAAACTAGCTTTCCATTAATTTGGCGTTACAGTTTTCCGTTAATTTCCTAAAATTAATACATAATTCTATAAATTTCAATAAAATTTACTTAGTATTTTTTTGCATTTGAACCGACTTTCACCACCATGGCAAACTTTAGCGTTAAATAATATCAGTTGCTATTACCACTATAAATGTTATTCTACTGCATTCAATATCTTACGTTCTTGACAAAAAACCTAATTATAGTGTTCGAGCGATAATGAACCCTATGCACATCCGGCATTAAAAGATCAATGAATACGATCAATATCCTTTCAGTCACAAACGGACAGCCACAAGCGATTCATTGTCAAGAAACAGCCATTCTTATGTAACGAAACAACAATCAATCGCTGATCTCCGAAGAGAAATTGTAATCACTTCGCTTAATTCGGAGATATGAGCTTTCGATTTGAAACAGGTGTTTTACTTGAGGCTCTTTGGGTTAACGTGAAGCATTTTGATTACTACTTGCATTTACATGTCAAAAATTTGTCATAAATTATCTAGTTTTCCTTGTTATTAAGGTTTAATGTTCTTTTATCAGCCAGTAGACGTTCAATGTTCATTAATAAATAAGAAATACTGTGATTGGTTTTGATCTTCACTACATAGTATAAAATAAAGTCGCTTTCTCCGTCCCTATGTCCCTATGTCCCTTTGTACGCTTAAATCTTTAAAACTACGCAACGGATTTTGATGCGGTTTTTTTTAATTGATAGAGTGATTCAAGAGGAAGGTTTATATGTATAATACATGCATAATATACTGAAGGATAACCCACAATAACCATTTTCCCGTGCGGAGCCGGGGCGGGTCGCTAGTACAATAATAAAATTAAATCAATCAGACGCAGTAAGACTCATACGCACTTGTATGCATCGCACTTACCTTATGTATGTAATTTACACACAGCTACGAAAATAACCAATAGTTGCTTTAAAATCTAAGTGAAGTTACTAAAGAAGTTTCTGACATGTACAAATACAATAAGTAATCAAAAAGCTGTTCAATGTTCACCCAAATTCAGAAACAAAGAAACAACATAACAGAGAAACTTAATCAATTCTTACATAAATCATTATTATATTTCTTTTCAGTAGCGATTAGTTTTCAAGTTATAGGAATACATACATAGTTTATATACAGTGAATGGTTTATTTAAATTTAATCCCATAGAATTCCGTGCAGTATAGTAAGCCTCGGTTTTGAGCCACTCGGGCGCAGGCGGCGGCGCGCCCAAATTCCTGCGCAGTGACAGCTTGTTGATGCAAGTGTTCTAGCTATTGTTCTGCTTCATAGCCTTCTGTGCATTAGATTCTGAGAATGATTCATTGTTGAATGTCTTTAAAATACTTTGTTACTTCCGATTACTGAATATTGCAAGTATAAATATAAATACATAATTTTTTTTTTTTATGATCATGTATATTAGATACATTGACAAAATAAATTGCTTAATTCAAAATATACTGTACCACCAATGTACTGTACTGTAATATACTGTGCCTAGATTAATAAAAATGAATTTCACTTCAGAATGGCTACATTCCAGGACAAGATTTTTATGAACTTTTTGTAGCGAAAAAAAGCCTCATTTCCTCGAAAGTTTATTATGCCTGCGAAGTGCGGGGCGAAATGCTACTTTTATTTGAGATTAAAACGATTCTTTGTAACGTTTTTATAGGTACCTACTTAATGTAAATCTAGCTCCCACTAAAGCCTGACGGTTGCCGCATTGCTCTAAAAAGGCATCAAGCAGCATTCTTACTGCTGTCAGTTGATCACGACTTAGATATTATTGGTCAACTGCAAGCAAGTGGACAATTGGCTGACCTTGTTAACTAGAAGGGCTGAATTATTGTTAGGTTAATTTATGAACGGAACTTAAAGTAAAATTATTTATTTATTTATCTTGCTATAAGGGGAGGATCGATTAGGCGTCACCTCAACCCCCGATTGGGAAGCGGTTTACTTTAGCTGCTAATTACCGACTGCCCAAATTTGTATTACCATCGTCTTTATGCATAGAAATCAAACTGGTGCTGGTGAGTGTGATAATCTATAAACAAACCAATGACCGCACTTAATCAAAAGCATCAAATCTCGCAAGCACACATTGACATGGCATTCACAGGTTAGCTCAAGCAGTATGAGGCAGTACTAAGTCAATGACATCCACTAGCTAGACCGTCTAGCCCACCGGCTGCGCTAGGCAGTGGTACTTAACCGGTGGTCCGCGGACCACTGGTGGTCCCTGGAGGTATTCCAAGTGGCCTGCGATGCGATCGTAAACAAGTGACGTGATGAGGTTAGTCGAGACGACCCTACGCGAACCGCTTTATTTTAGATCTTTGCGAAATAATAATTAAATGAGTGTTAGTCGTAAAATTTACATATTAGTTATACCGTATATAACTAAAAATCCATCTTGGTGATCCCTGGCTAGGCAGAAGTTTTGTAAAATGGTACCTCATGGCTAAAAGGTTAAGAATCACTGAGCTAGAGGGTCCAGCAAGCCTACGTCATAATTTTCAAGAAAGGTGGGCGTGGTCTGTCTGATACCACCAAGGCCCACAAATCGACAGTAAACTACAAAAAAAAATCCAACGATCACTTTTATAGCTCGCCAATGACCGAAGCCAAGATACAATCCAATTGTCGAGTTGATCGTAAACTTCGGAGAACGAGATAAAACAAAATTACTTTTCAAACTAAAACAAAAGTAAATAGTGATGGGATTGTCATTCGATCTACGTTGAGTCATTCAGTTCAAGTGAGTTCAATGAGCTTGATAGAGTGACTGAGAAGGCCGCTCATTCGTCATGCTCTAAAAAGAAGAAAAAAGAGGCTTGTCTCGATACATTGTCATGACAAAAAGTAAGAGTAATTTCAGTTTATTGTTCTTATATTTATGCAAAACTTTATGAATACGAAGGTAGTCACAGAAGAAAATAACAGTACACGTAGTAGTCTAAATTATAAAGGAATACACGTTACTGAGTTTTTCTTATTAATATAGCTTTTTTAACACCTTTGAAATAAATATCAACGTCATTCAACTAAGAATCAAATTTAAGAGATGATCATATTTATGTTGCAATAAATTTTTAGACAACTAAATACAAATCTTTCAATCCTACGGATGTTTACGATACATCACTATATTACTTCCACGACCGCTTGTAACCCACGTAAAGTTCAATTATCTCATTATCTCTCTCTGGTCACTGAGATACAGTTAGCCACCAAAAATGGCAACTTCTCCTGAATCTCAACTGTAATGACCATCGATCATCATTTCCTCACTTTAAAATTGGAAACGAAACGAAGTCGCACCGCAAATTCGCGCGTCCGAAGATCGCGTGCGTAGGCGCAATCGCTGCCGGCGTTTTGCAAAATTGCGGTGCTAAAACTCATTAAGTAACTCTTAAAAATATAATTTTATTAAGTCTTAGTTGAATGAAATCATAGTTCGTGCAATCAAATGGTCGTATTATTAAACATCCTTCCTTTATATTCTTAATTTTGTTATAATTTTTTTATCCGAGACCATTGGGCGCTTCGAGACTTGCTGAAAAATATAATCGCAGGAACTCTAATATTTTGTGATATCTTGGGAAATAAACATATTATGATCCACATTTTAACAATAAATAACACTATTTCTATGAAGTATTGTATTACACTATACATAACAGTTTCAGAAAACGAAGTGATATTTTCAATGACTTTGGCTGCCTGAAATAGCCTAGACTTTACCGAAAGCGGCGACCTACTTGCATAACTTATTCACAGCCTCTTACATCAGTCACGGAATCGCGATATATTGTGTCCACAAATTTTGTGACATGTTAAGTATCTTTGCTGTCTAAATATTTAAATTCGTGTTCGAAAATTGATTGTTTTCATGAGCTAAGCACGGGATATGCGTACTGAATCAAGGATGAAGGATCCTACTTAACTTCTTCTCATTTAAGGTCTTGTAAAGTTCCTATTCTCTAATGGAATGTCTACTAAACTGCATCAACTTACCCCAGCCAGTAGGCAATTTTATTTGTCTTAAATTGCCCTTTTAGGATCTAATGCAGCAATCGCCATACAAGATGATGAGTACGAGGTTGGTATTACGACTGACATAGTAATAGCAAAGAGACACATGCAATGGAGGTGGCGTTGGGCTAGTGGGATTGAGTAGGCGTATTGCAACACACTTGACACGTAATTGGACCATTGAATTTACCAACAGCTGATTAATGACTCAGGCAATCTGGTTCCAAGCCGATCAGTATGTAAACATGATTATTTGGTCTTTCAATAATGCTTGAAGTAACTGACCCTGGTTAAACCTCCATTTGAAGATCTGCAAAATATTTTGTTGAAACTAATTTGATAAATGAACAAACATTAACACACAGATCTTAATAACAATGCAAAATCTTATTCAAACTATTCACTTAATAATATGTTTATTTTTTCTGCTAACTAGATCTATAAGAAAAATCTGTGAATAGATAAACATATAAGTTCTTATCGCGTTACAAACTTATTTTCTTAGCCATGGGAGCACAATTAAATTCTATAAAAAACAATCATCATCATCATCACGGCCAAAAGACGTCCTCTGCTGGACAAAGGCCTCTCCCAAGGATCTCCACAATGATCGGTCCTGCGCTGCCCGCATCCAGCGGCTTCCCGCGACCCTCACCAGATCAAATAAATAAGAGTATACATACTATTAATTGATTTCAATTAGATATTACACAGAGACAGCTATAAACACATTAGTTCCACGCAACCTCCAAGAGTTAAGATGAAAGATCAGCACCGGAAATGGCTGAAATTCCTGTACGAAGCTCTTGAAGGCCGTCGCAAGCTCAGTGCGCGCGCGACGCGTGACTCACGGCTCCCGACCTCCGCCATTGTTCCAACATGTGACGCCTTTCTAAAGCATTGACGGCGGGTTTCAAGCACACAAATACTAGTCTTGTGTGGCAGCTGATATTGTATCTGTTGTATTCCGCTTAAAAAAAATGGTTACAACAAGAAAGGCTGACACGTCATCACGAATCATTTTTCAACTTACAGTATTATACTTATATTGTACATAATATAATACTTACAATGTATAACAATACAACCAATTTAATATTGTATTTAAATTTTTATTTACAAATAGAATAGAAAAATCCCAAGACATCTTGTGTCTTACAAACTTAGGGAGTTATGTCTATAGATACTGCAGTTAATGGAAGAAAATTAGTTGTGCTTCAGATTTTTTTCTTAACGCATCTTAAACGCCTTAATCCACCTGTTATTAAATATTAATTAAAACGGTTGTACCTGAGTCAAAAGAGCTTCTTAGAACCCTTAATAAATTCTTAATTAAACTATATTCTTAACCAAGTACATACTAACAATACATAAAACAATCAAGGTGCAATAACTAACAGCTTAATTCACGAACAGAGGCATGACGAATGTGGGTTTGGATTGAAAGTGCTAACACAATTGGGCTATGCTCCCACGCAGCTCCCAGCCTAGTTGGCACCCTGGGAATCTGCAGAGGCTGTGGCTCTATAACCCGCGCAGCTTTTGCGTGCACCACGAAAAGAGCGGGAAACAAATCCAACCGTTGAAAAGTACTTAATCTTCTTTCCGTTTTACATTCCACCATGCACGGCAATGGCATTGTCCGTAATCAAATATTGCTAATGTAAAAAATGAAAAAGTTACTATTTAAATTTAATCATTAACCAGACGAAATACAAATTTCTATATCATATTTAAAAACGAAAATCATTAATTGACATCATCACTACATAGTATAAAACAAAGTCGCTTTCTCTGTCCCTATGTCCCTATGTATGCTTAAATCTTTAAAACTACGCAACGGATTTTGATGCGGTTTTTTTAAATAGATAGAGTGATTCAAGAGGAAGGTTTATATGTATAATACATGCATATTATATTTAAGGATAAGCCACAATAACCATTTTCCCGTGCGAAGCCGGGGCGGGTCGCTAGTAAAGTATAATCTATTCTATAAATAACACAGTTGGCACAGAAGAAAATAATCAATTGGTTAATAAGCAAAAAAATGTTCCTTTAATGAAATGGACATGCATACAAACATCTCACAAAAACTAAATGATTACCTACAAGAAAATTTAACATATCTCTAAGATTAATAAAATAAAATAACTTTGGTTTTTTATTTTACTGCGTATTTGTTGTTCAGCTGTTTTCCTGGTATTTATAAATTGTGACAGTGATTGATTGCGCATTAGACCAAAAAAATAAAACCCCAGGATACCTAAATAATAGCACAATTATAGCATAATTGCTTGATTAGTCTTCGAATGTTACAAAAACGTACTAATAGGATAAATATAAATTAGATTTCTGGAAAACTAACAGCTGAACGTAGCATTTTTTATAAATAATAGTATACATAAGTTACAATATCATACATACGTACGTACATAAAGACCTGCTGATCAATGGGCGACATTATTGCTAAAGTAGCTATCTCTTTCAAGCCACCAAGGAGGAAATATTAAGTAACGCGTAATTATTAGTACAAACCTTGTGTCGCCCTTTTAGTGGCCACAGAAACTAATGAGAATCATTTCTAAAACGCCTGTAATTCAAAGGTTAAGCGCCGTTCCGAAGGCCATTAGCTTTATTATACAGATATTTATTTAATAGTGGTATGTCTACTTTTATGGCGAATTCGTTTTGTGATGATCAAAACTATGATTTGTGGCTGAAGCCCCATATTAACTTAGAGGTCAGAATGCTTAGAGGTGTTTTATGTAATTGGTGCAAGGGTAACCGTGCCTAAATTGATAAATTTGGTGTGTTTATGTATTGAAAAGTCCCATTTAGTTACGTATGTATCTTTATCGTTAAATACGTAACCTTTTATTTTATTTTTCTTAAAATAATCCTTGATAACACGTGTGTATAATTGGAAATGCACGCAGAACAATCAGAGGATCGGTGATTGTGTTGTAATCATGTGCATCGAAACCCTGAATCGCTTCATGGCTACATTTGATAAATTTGGTGTGTTTATGTATTGAAAAGTCCCATTTAGTTACGTATGTATCTTTATCGTTAAATACGTAACCTTACGTTACTAAATAAAACATAGTTTTTTTTTAAGTGTGCTTTTTTGTTCTAATTCCACAAAACCAATATCTTAACTTTGAGAAGGGATATAGATAAAGACAAAATGTGATTTTTATATGGTAAATAATTTAAGGACCAAAAATAACGCGCAAAAAGGACGCTCTTGAGTATACTTAAGTTGAATATAGAATTTATAGGTAAGGTATTATAATTATATAGGACATGCTTATTATCTCTAATGTAATAATAATAACCTGTTTCAAACCAAATCTTTTTAAACTAATCATTGGAAGGAATCATGGAACTATTGGCGGCACAATTGTATGCAGATCCGAGCAGCGCGGCGTAAGCGCAACTAACTGATCGATTGCTCAACGCTCAGCTCAACCTCTTCCAAACGACTCCTCATGAATCTCCAATTGGAACTTTAAGCCATTTGTATGTACGACATTTCTCGTCAAAGGCCGAATCAAATTTAAATGTTTCGGCCTTAAAAATACTTCTGTGGACTGGAAATGGACCTACGACGCATATAGAGTAATCGAACATGTTGATCGACCTTGGCATGCACTTGTTAGCTCTCGCACGAAACGGCCATTTTAAGTACCTTACGATTACTGAACCAAAATTTTGTTTATTTTTCTTAAAATAATCCTTGATAACACGTGTGTATAATTGGAAATGCACGCAGAACAATCAGAGGATCGGTGATTAACCTTGTAGGATTGAACATCGTGGATTGTGTTGTAATCATGTGCATCGAAACCCTGAATAGCTTCATGGCTACATTTGATAAACTCCTCAAATGTAGCCTTAAATATAAATGTAATTATACATTTATACTTTAAATCGGTATTTTAAGAACCCGTCTTATATGACTTTTACTTCACCTATAAAATGTCAGAATGTTTAATATACCTAGTCATATCATTATTTATTTAATTTTGGCGATAGCTGTTTGCGTTCCTAAGTTGTAATGATTATCTATCCGTGCATGCCTGTAAAAGTTTATGATATTTAGCATATTACCACTATGTATTGTTTTTACGGAAGTTCTAATAGGTATGTATAACTGTTGGCGAACCAATAAATAAATCATACTAATATTATAAAGAGGAAAGATTTGTATTTTTGTGTGTGTGTGTGTATGTTTGTAATGAATAAACTCAAAAACTACTGAACCGATTTCAAAAATTCTTTCACAATTAGATAGCTACGTTCACCCTGAGTAACATAGGGTACCTTTTACCGCGGGAAAATGCCTCATTCCCACGGGAAAAACTGTAAACGCGGGCGGAGCCGCGGCGGAAAGCTAGTTTAAAATATAATAATAATATGTGGTACTTAGCTGATGTATGTAAGTAATATAATCTAAAGCTAGGGCCCGCTAGGGAATGTTTACCTAGATAGGAAGTTTGTTGTGAACTTGCTTATTTCTTTAATGCATAAAGACATAGAGAAAAAAAATCAGTTTTTTTTTCTATTTATACTCTAAGGCATAAAGTATATTATTTCCCGTGCTGCGTGTCTAATTCGAAGTAATAATATAACTGCAATTCCTAACCCGCCAGTCAAGCCAGAGGTTTATAGCAACATCTCTCCAACAAGAAGACAATATCAATGGACTGTTAAAAGGCGTAACTAATATAGTAATTTAAAATCCAATAACAAATTATTTTCTAAACACGTGTAGGAAAGATTTTAAAAGGAAAACACACTTGTCAGGTATCGGAATACATTAGCAAAGCACTGATCCGGAAAAACCGGACTGTCATCGAACGAGTATAATCATGGTGACAATTCAATTTTAAATGCAACAAGTTGAATCGGATTAAACGCTAAATAACAAAAAGTTGAAGAAATCTTCTTCTTTTTTGTTATAAGTTAAAGAAATTTGGAAGCAACAATTTAGATGCTCCACAAAAACCCAATTAATGAAGTTGCATCCTTCACGGCTAATTAGGAAAGTGTTAGATGCTCGCTAACATGTTACAACAGTCCAATACTTTACATACCGCATGGCCCCTGATACGTGTATTATGGGCAGTATGTTGAAAGCCTGTCGACTTCGTAATCGATACGAACTTCAATATACCAATTTGGCATATTATGTTGACAGGTGAATAATAATTATCATGGATGATATGAGAAATAGTTCATGTTAGGTTATTTTTTGCTACGACTACGATACGACTGATTGAGTTAGGTAAATCCTAAACTAAAAACTACACAACATGAATAGGTATTTTATAGAATACATAATTCTTTATTGACACCATATAAGCCACATAATATAAGATGACAGAACATAAAATAAAGAATATATATCTGAATCTAAATAGATCTCTCTGAATTTTTAGAGACCAAATAATATTATAAGTACAATACCAAAGACCATTTGCATATTTTCAATACCCCTGATCATTCACTCGTCCAATAGAAACCCTATGTCCTATAGGTTAATGCCAAAGTAATCAGCAATTAATTTATGTTTGTCCCGTTCTGGAAGCCGTCGATATAAACGGGCACTGATGCCGCAACAAAGCACGTCGGCTCTTCGGAGCAAAGCCAAAGGTCGGCTGATAACCATCGTGCAATTAAACTACCCCATAAGATAAAATAAGCACGATCTACAAAAACACTAGTAGGTAGGTACTTGATATTATTTTTAAACAGATGACTACTAATATAAAATTGAAATAATGAATAAAAAAAAGATCCTTATTTAGTTACCCTTAAAACGGAATTCAAACTGTACCCGTAACATGCAGTGCTATGACAAAAGTTTGTCGCGCGAGAAACCCGCCATATTGAAATATCCTCCAATAGGATAAGAGAATACGCACGACAAAATTATGTCTGTCACGCGTGGACCGGGCATGTTAGAGGGGCTGAAATGCATTTAGTATCTTTTTCCTATTGTTTGGAAAAACAAACATAAGGGCGTATTCACGTGCAGGCGCCCCGCCGCCGCCGCCGCGCCGCACCGCTGATCAGCACTGTCATATTTTGTCTATTTATTAGGGAACAAGAACCTCGGAAGAGAAGAGAAGAGAAAAGAGCGCCCGCTAGCACCATCTTGCTTTGTATATCAGACCAGCGCCTAAAGGAATATCGGCGGCGCACATTGGTACGTGTCAAGCCCACATATTTAAGTAGATTTTTTGCAATTATGTGTCTTTGACACGGCAGCGCACACACTGCCAGTTCTCTTCAAACTTATATAGCATCGTCTTTTTTAGGGTTCCGTAGCCAAATGGAAAAAAACGGAACCCTTATAGATTCGTCATGTCTGTCTGTCTGTCTGTCTGTCCGTCCGTCCGTATGTCACAGCTACTTTATTCCGAAACTATAATACCTATACTGTTGAAACTTGGTAAGTAGATGTATTCTGTGAACCGCATTAAGATTTTCTTACAAAAATAGAAAAAAAAACAATAAATTTAGGGGGCCCATACATAGAACTGAAACTAAAAAAAATTTTTTTCATCAAACCCATACGTGTTGGGTATCTATGGATAAGGTCTTCAAAAATGATATTTAGGTTCTTAATAACATTTTTTTCTAAACTAAATAGTTTGCGCGAGAGACGCTTCCAAAGTGGAAAAATGTGTGTCCCCCCCCTCTAACTTCTAAAATAAGAGAATGATATAACAAAAAAATATATATGATGTGCATTACCATGAAAACTTCCAACGAAAATTGGTTTGAACGAGATCTAGTAAGTAGTTTTTTTTTAATACGTCATAAATCGTAAACAGCAGTTTACCTTTCACTATTATTAAAACATCGATCAAAGTCACAACGAACTCCAAAAACTGGTTACCTATTGTATTTCCGATATTTTTTGTTCCGAATATTGTTATTCCGCTAACTTTTTGACATTTATCAGTTGGAAATTGTATTTATTATCCGAAATAACATTTTCCATTGTATTATATTTCCGCGTTTTAATTGACCTTTTTACTTGTTTACCGATGTTTCAAAGTTCCGCTAAACTATTTACCAGTATACCGGAAATCCATGACAACATTAACCATTTTTTTACATATGCGATAGCTCAACTGAACCATTATATTGCAAGGTCAAATTTCATTTCTCCATTTTATGTTCTGTACTCCATCAAGCATGCAAGCAAGCAAGCAAGCATGCATGCAAGCAAGCAAGCATGCATGCAAGCAAGCAAGCATGCATGCAAGCAAGCAAGCATGCATGCAAGCAAGTAAACAAGCATGCAAGCAAGCAAGCATGCAACCAAGCACAAGCAGGCATGCATACATGTCAAACCTAACAGAAGGGTATGGCGGGCGAGGTGGGCTCGCTTTGCTCGCCCACCACGCCCGCCATACCCTTCTAACCTAACCGACAGATGTCGGGGTGCCCTGAACTCCAAAAACATTATGTATCGTAATTATAAAAAATAATAATAATTGTTACTTCGGAATAATAAAAATAATAACAAAAAAAATCTAGCGTTTAAAAAAAGACCAATTGAGATTACGGTATTTAGTAAAAAAGATTAATCGTAAAACGGAATAACGTTGTGCGGAAAAAGAATACTTCTGTAAAGTGTTATTGTGGTGATTTAAAAATATGTCAAGTCATACAATGGAAATTGAAAAATGTATGAATCGTTTACGGATTATTGAAATTCGGATATCAGTTTTTCGAAAATGTGATAGGTTACCCCAAAAACTTTTATATTATGTTACTGGCTGCTACGGAACCCTTCATGGGCGATTCCGACTCGCACTTGGCCGCTTTTTAATTTTAAGAGTTTATTCTTGTTTAGTGTGAGACGCCAGCCTTGGTTTGAGCAAAACTTAGTAACTTCATTAAAATTTGACGTCGGAAAGTGATTTGTGTAATCTTATTTCGATAAAACATTTTGAGTTTTGAGTTATTGTTTTGCGCTTTTGTTATTATGCGCCTTTGACATTGTGCGCATTGGATATTCTGTTCTTTTGACAATTTGCACCCACTTGTCATTTCGCTCTTTTGACCTTATGCTCCCCAACACTCCCAAATGGAGCGTGTCGGTAGCCCAGCGTGGTAGCCCAGTGACTAGGGGCTGCTGTCAAACTAAAAGCATATCGCTTGCATGAAGCGTGATAGCATGTTTTGTCACAAAGTATAGAAAAAAGTACCTACCTTGCACCACTATCTGTATGGACAAATTCGACATCCAGCCCCTCTAACATGCCCGGTACACGCGTGACAGACATAATTTTGTCGTGCGTATTCTCTTATCCTATTGGAGGATATTTCAATATGGCGAGTTTTAGACAATTAAATGTGCGACAAACTTTTGTCATAGCACTGCATGTTACGGTGGCTGCTTTCTATATGAACACACACTTAGAATATTTGCGACTCACTTGCGGTAAGGTGAAGTGCCTAACGACTTGTGTGACAAAGTCAAATGACATCATTTAAGTTTATGCGATCGAACCCGGATGCGCAATAACACCTAGTTGAGATATCGATCAAGATAAATATTGATCTCGTGTAAAATCACTTTGTTCTGTTTTAGCACTTAATCTTGTTAATGAATTGATCACTACTAACAAATGATGAGAAAACATTAAGAGAGGAACATTTTGTTGAATTAAAGCCATATAGGTTTTTATTCGTTGTTTGGTTTCTTATAAAATCTAGCATGTTTGGGTCAAGTTACGAACAAAACCTAAATAGCTTTTATTTTTAATATAGATCATGCCTGACCGGACTTTCAGGATGGCAGAACTATCACACCTCTAATTTTTATTAGCTCCTTTCAAAACCAGGCAATTATTTAAAGTAGAAGATATTAGCACCCACAATTTGGTGAGAGTCGCGAAAGCTGAAAGCTGCTTGCTTAGTATTCATCCCGTAGTCATTTACAAACCCAAATTTAAATGAATGTGACGTCACATATATTATAAACAGCGGACAATCGAGACGCATCAAATGACACCTCATTTGTCAAAATACGACTAGTTTCAGACATATGAGGGAGATCATAATAAAGATGTCTTTCACAGTCAGTTACCCGTATTTACACATACATTCTAAAATGTTAGAATACTAATAAAAAAAATAAACCAGCTAATGTGCTGTAATAGATTTAACAACCGTATCACCTTTATTTAGATTATGCAACTGAAACTAGCGTTGCATCTCGGCGACAAATGATGAGCGAAAGTGAGATAGTTCGTTATATAAAATCAACTAACCATGTTCCGAGTCTATCAAAATACATTACCTACAATACAATCTACACTTTATTGACACTTGAACATAAAATACTAAAAAATAAGTCATTATCGTTAAATTGGAACCGCATCAACTTGCGTGATTTTAAGAACGGATTTAGAGCAATAATAAGAAAGAAAGTAGGCGAAATACAACAACCAAATTGTTTTCGTGATTACACATAACTTTCGAATTACCGAAATAATATAAACTATAAGATGAAACTGAAATTATAAACTTGTGTTATTACAGTATAGAGAGAGACTCTTTAAACCTACAAATTGTAGAGCGTTATTATATTTTTTTTATAATGTCATTACTCGGTTAGAGCGCGCATTAACAAGTGTACACACATGTCAAACTGTATGAGTAAAATGTAATTTTCATTGAAGCCTCAGAATTTATATTTGCAAGTGAATGTTAAAAGTGTATATCCGCGTTTAAATATCTTAAAAGTCTGTGTTTGCTTGATTTACATGACATTCTTTCTATTCTCGAAGTCCGATTTTTAAGGCCCTAAACTCCCACCCGCCTGTAACTGGACCATGTTTCACTGCACATACATAATAACAGCCTATTAATTAATACCTTGTTTCACCTACATCCCAACAAAGCTTCCCGTGTTCCGGCTCCGTATCGGCGCTAATCAAGCCACAAACGGTTTGCGCAACTTGCGCGGGCGCATCGCATTGTGCGCGACCACTGACCCGCGGATTTCGATGCAATTGTGCTGCGGCTAGTGGCCAGTACGGTGAAAGGTGGCTTCATATAGGCCGAGATGTTGTTTTTCTTTTGTTGTTTAGTTAGATGACACCATTAAAAAAGAATTATCAAAATCCGACGGATAGTTTCGGAGATATGCGCGGACAAACAGACATACTTTACATACTTACATACATCTAACAAATTTTGTAAAGTATATCAAGAAGTATGCTACGAATAAAAGTATGCCAAGATCACAATGCTTTTATAATCTTTGAGAGCTTTCAGCAACGAGCCTTTAAACGCTTTATAGATTTTCCCAATCGGATATAGCCTATGTCCTTTTCATCACTCAACATTGCAATGTCGACTTTCGCATAAAATTCTGCTCCAAGAACTTTTATACTGTAGAACACATGAATCCAATAGAATTAGTAAATAAAAAATATCTAAGTGAAGATGTTTTAGAATCTGTAACTAGGTTTGTCGGTAACCCAGAAACTGTGTAAACGAGTCTGGTGAACTATGAGAGTTATAATGGGATAAAAATTACCCATCTCGAGTGCCATTTGTGTAAGATTGCAAAACGGTAAAGAAATTAGATTATAATTTTACCATAGGTACCTACCTATTTTAGATTACTATGTGAAATAAAATATACAGAACTATTCTATTCTATTCTATGATAACTTAAACTTAGGGAGAAGGATATGAACTTTTATTCGTTTATCGTACACCATATCGCAAACACTAACAGGGATATGGGTTCTGTTTTGATATCTGTGGGTGGAGTCGAATATTATGCTCAAAAGCGGAAAAATTGGGATTTATGTCGAAGTTTTTCTCCCGTGTCTGAATAAACAAACAGAAATATAATTTCAAAGATTAAAAAAAGGTTATAGATAATGATAAAAATTAACAGGATGAAGACACTACGAATACAAACAAATTGAGAGGCAGATGAAGCCATGAGGCGGTAAATATGCCAAGCAGCAAACGATTTTCTTAAAACTTACACAAAATTTTAGTTTACTTTTAAGCTTATAAACAATACAAACCACAGTAAGGTGACCTTGATGCAACATATCCACCACATGTTACATATATGCAACAAATCACCGCCCAAATTAGCCTTAATTAGTCGCATTGCTCAGTATTGCTACCGAACAAGATATTTCGTTGCCAAATGTACACGAAATACACTTTGCAACGAGTTCCCTTCGACTTCCAGTGTATTGCACCTCTTGTACTTGCCTACCAGTCGAGTAATTAAATTAACAACATTAATGTTTCAGCAACTATGTTTATGCAATGTAGCTCTCGGCTAGCATAAGAACCGTGTTTTGTGGCATGCTAGAGTCGTTAAAAGCTCAAATGAAAGTAAGTGGTCACGATCCAGTCACTCTTAAATAGGATTATCTGCAATGAAACACAAGATAAAAATGTTTTAAATATCTTACATAGTTTTGGCTAACTGTAAAAATATCTAAAAGAAAGACTAATTGGAATTTAAGAACTAGGTGATACCAGTTTAAAAAAATATTCGGGAAAAATCGCATGAGAGTAAAATTGAGGCTATCAACGATCTAATCTACTAATGTAGTTTCAGCGTAAAAAAAACAAACTGGGTTACACAGCGTTGAAAGTATTACTACATCTTAGGTTTGTAACTTAAATTAGGTATTGATTGTCAGTTAAGCACACTTTAGATGAAATTTAAGGCCATATTGTTACAAGCACTTAGATCATCATCACTCAACACGTTCATGCCGCATGCAAAGAAATTAGTTGCGCGTGCACACACCCCATACGGAGAGAAATAGAGAGCCAGTCTTCTGCCTGTCGTAAAGCCATGCAAAGCTTTTCTATGAGTATAATACGCAATGCTTATAAATTCTTCTTGTTTTGTGTCAGAGAGTAAAACGCAAGAATAGTCTCCAGTATTTAGTATTTTCATTGGTTTCCAACAGCTATTATGTTACCCAGACCAATACATTTGTATTGTTTACCAGATAAGTTCGAAGTAAGAACATATGAGAAGCTGAAGATGAAATTAAATGTCCATATATCTTTACTGTACGCAAAAACAAACCATAACAAAATAAATCATTAAGGAAACCGCGACCTTATTGCTAAGAAATAACTTTAAGGAAACACTAAATAAATTAGAAATAATTCTACAACAAAACAATAAGCAAATCACAAAAATACAAAAGTTTATGAGTGTGTATTTTTGTTACTTCTTCACGTCTAAACGACTGGAGCGATTTTAGTAAAATTTGGTATTTAGTTAGCTGACACCTTGGATTAACACAAAGGCTACCTTTTACCACTGGAAAATACCTCATTCCCACGGGAAAAATTGTGAACGCGGACGGAGCCGCGGGGCGGAAAGCTAGTAAGAAACTAATTGTTCAAAGTGACGAAACAGACACTGCAGTATTAGCATCTGTGTAGAAGCAAACATAACGCAATATCGTGTATCTCTGCGCCTGCGCTCCGTAGACAATCTGTAATGGATGTTTGTCTCGTGGCTGACCCGTTGCAGCGGTGCTTCAGCCTTCACCATTATTGTTATTATTTCATAAATCTGTCCCGTAACATGCAGATTTTATTATTGCTTCTCTCTATCAGATTCATGCAACGAATGGTTCAATGATGGCTGAAGTAATCCAGCTATTCTGTTATTTTGTTTTCAGCTTAGGTATACTACCTCGAATATGTTTATTGAAAGATGTTCGAAAGAAAGAGATAGTTAAAATTTTATACCTTCTTAACTTCTTAACGAGATAATTGAATATCGTGCCGTGAAAAGCGCGAAAGCCTCAATCAAACATACATTAATTTAATTATTTAAAGATATAGCTTCGGCAAACTTCTAACTATATTGCCATGAAAAGTTATACGGTAACCAAAAACCTGTTCACAAAATGTCTAGTTAAACAGAAATGCAGAAAGGTTTACTATAGAAGCCTATCAATCAGAAGACCTTTCACGACTGGCTGGCATACTCTCTGACAACGGGACTGACAACGACGCTTTGAAACTAACCACTACTGTAGCTGTGTGCGGTCAAATGCAGGGTAAGCTGAACACATGCATAGCGATTCTATCCCTTATTCAACAGTCATAAAGACGTTGAACAATTCAAAGTGTTCAGCTTAGCGTGCTCATGTCTGTACTTACTAATCAATCTAGTGAATCTTACAAATGGGCAACTAAATATTCTATTTTCCCAAAGTTTATGAGTTTCGATTTCGACGTTGGAGTGAGAGGAGACATCTTTTGATTGAAGTAAAGTTTTCTACTGGTTGGTGGAATGGCTAGTGTCTCTGATGCACCTTGGTTGTTTATTATTGCCAATTCCTGATTCTACCGCATGACAGGGCACGATTGTGTACCTGCTTCTATAATGAAATCACACTGAGGTACTGTATACTTGAGTTTCTACAGGGTGATATTATACACTCGCATCTCTTTGTGTAAAAAATACATAAATTTGGAAATATAGCATCTAAAGTAAAAAAGAATATAGACGTTGATGAAAACAATATGAATAAACCACTCTTTATAGCAGAAAAGACCAAAGTTGACATGGACGCTTCAAGTTCACATGCATTGTTGGCAATCCTGACCAGGAAATTGCACGAACTGGTTTACGGGCATTCCTACTGGAACCCAGCAGTTACCGCGACCTGCGTCAATCTTCGGCTAACCGTATTGACTTTTGAACGCATCCTATGTTCATTGTTTAAAAGAAAACAACATAATTGTTTACGCCGCCGCCGAGTTGGTCATTCGAGATCGTTAGTCGCGCGCGGTCCGCCCGATGCTCCACAAAGCAACATGCGGACGAAATTGATTTTATAACTGTGGATTTGGAATATGTTGATGTTTCGTATAACATGTGAGAGAAAAGAGCGAGATGCCTGGAGGAGGGAATCTGGTGAGGAGCACGCGGTACCGGAAGAAGGCGCGCACTCCTCAAAGCGCGCACGCGCGGTATTACTACACGCGCTCGTTGGTGATCGAACCCAACAAGCGGAGGTCGCTCAACGTCGCAAGGTGAGATGACGGATCGAAGGAAATTTTAATGCTCCCAGACCAGCCCCCGTAACATGCAGTGCTATGACAAAAGCTTGTCGCGCGAGAAACCCGCCATATTGAAATATCCTCCTATAGGATAGGATAAGAGAAAACGCACGACAAAATTATGTCTGTCACGCATGGACCGGGCATGTTAGAGGGGCAGTTTTATACACTGCGACCTCTCGTCCGCTTTATATTTTTCCTTACCTGTGGAAAAGAGTTACTTTCCTATGGTAAAAATACCTATAAACTATTCTCATACAAAAGTTAGATTTATGACAAAATATTGAGTCACTTTCGTGTTTATTACAGAATCAACTTTAATTTATTTCTTAGATCCATATTTTCCTACTGCACTCATTATTCTTTTCCAGTAGATTGTTCGTCGATTAAATTTTTCCTAAGTAAAAATCCCAAAAACTAATTCATATACACTGTGATAATTACAAACCAGTTGATTGTGCTCAAAAGCCGTATAATGGTTATGTTATAGTTGTATAATGTAATGGTCGCAAGCGCGCCGGCTGTCCTTAATCTCAATAAGCCGAGGTGCGCACGCGTTCATATCATAGCCACCACACCGAGGCAAGCCACCTCTTACTTAGTTTGTTTTGCTAACAACTTCTTACGTAATTGTAAAGCTCAACAGAAAAAAGCTTTTTCGTGACCGTTTCATGTTTTACTAGTTACTGTTTACTCATCAGATATAATGTGATGATTCAGCTATTTGTAAGTCTTTTATATCCACGCTAAGCTGTGTGACCATAGCGACCTTAAATTTACAGATTTGGAATCCTCTCAATACTAAAGGAGGTCAAAGACCTCCAGTTTTTTTTTTTACGTAAATAATAAAAACAAATATTTTCTATAATTACTTGCAATAGCCAGCACAAGCGGCTAGATATTTTTGACCATATTATTATGCTGGCTACGGAAGTACAACAATGGGCCCGATCCTAATTGATACGCTCTAACTTAAATTTAAAAAATAAATACATTTAGAGACATTCAACATTGATTTTACACGCAGTTTGAGTTTAACAGGCATGCAAAAATATCCTACTTAACTTAGGCTGAATTTGACAGCTGCACTGCTTATTTTAAATATCATTCATTCAAAATTAAATTCATTCGTCGTTCATACTTTTCGATTCCCATATGAATTAAAGAGACCAACAACTTAAAATTTAGAAATTTTAGCGGCTACTATTATTGTTAGCAATTTTAGCAACACTCGACTTTTCATTTTTTGAATTTTTGTTTCAAGTTGGTAGAAATAAAAAAAATCTTTATATAAAAGGTAGACATAATTTCTGCATTAAATAGTTTTACTTCGTTTACGAAACCATAGTGCAATATTACTGAAATCACCTGTAACCAGGCTGAATGTTTTTTGCATTGTTATTACAGCACGCTTCATTTCTTGACTGTATGTAACAAACACAATAGCTACAACTGAACCATGGCAGACACATTTTAGTTCAATTATTTCTTTATCTTATGACAGACAATCGATAAAACAAATAGGTATCTTTATTTTAAAATGTGGTAGCATAATAATATTTTAGACTTTACTGCAAATCTATCTGCATAGACTCTATATTTTATTGTCTAAGAGGTTATAAACCATTTACTTTATATGCAAATCGAACAGCTGTAGTCTCAGCCTCCGTCTCTCTTGATTATAATTATTTGCTGATCTTAGTACTAAACATAATTTTGGTATCAGTTACCTAACTAATTTATGTTTGTCTTGTACAAAACTTGCTATAAAAAAAGATACCTTTTCTTACCACTACGGTTTATCATCCACGCTAGTTTGAAAAAGAAAGATATTGGCGTTTTGTTTTTAATATCTACGGATGTAGTCGTTATAGGAGTCATGTCGGAAGCCTAAGGCGGCTCAGGGTTTCTGATTCTGAGGTAGATTAATCTCAAAATCCACTCGATAAGAAGAAGAAGAAGACTTTCATTTCCACAACCTTTGCACTTCCTTTTTCTTGTTTCGAAATTTGACACTCGACTTCTCTTTCCAGATGTCAGTCAGCCCCTCGAGTGATGGATAGCCACAGCCGCTCAGCGTCGCCGCGCGACCCGACGGCGCCGCGCCCGCAGCACCGACCCCCCTCCCCGCCCCCCGTCAACGCCAGCCCCCCCGCCTTCGACAACCGCGCCTATCAGCACGACGAAGACCACAACCACAACGACTCCTTCACCTCACAGCCGCAGAACGGACACACGAAAGACCAGCCCAATGGAACCCAAACGAAAACCCCAGAAGCGGTCAACCTGGAGCTCATAAACTTGACTCCCAAGAACGGGTCCAAGAAGAAAGATGTGGAGGTCGACATGAATGCGACGAACCCCTACGATGAATACTTCGTGCCGGTTAACGAACATCGAAAGTATATGAGGTAAGTAAGTCATTACTAAAGCAACCTATAACAAATCACCGCTGGATTGGGCCTTCGCCCTTGATCAGGAGACTTAACCCCTTTTTTTTAATTCAAGCTTAAGCATAGGAGTAATTGAAACAAATCCTTCTTATTTCTAAAGACTCTTTTGTCTACGCAACTTTTTTAGGCAATTATCACCACATTATCACGCAGAAGCAATTCTACCATTTAATCGTCTTTGGCACATGTTTATCAACAATGGACCCATATCACCTGTAAGGATTGGACACTCTAAATAAATAACAACAATCAGTGGGTTTGTTGACCAATTGCTGATCGGATTCAGTCATCTGTTGTCGGATGAACAATGGCGATGTTTGTGTTGTGTTTATTATAAGAATTTTCATCTGATGCATTCTTTAGATGACATTTTTCTCATACTTATTATGAGATGGTCTCCAGTCTTGTTGTAGCCGCATACTACTTGTATAATGATGCTCGTAGCAAGTTCTGTGATAATTTATGTAGTAGCACATAGTATTATTGAGTCCAAAATAAATTGTGAGACGTTAATTTACCGCTTAAAAGAAAAAATAGATCATGCAATGAAAATTCCATTTCCAGCCGAATTTCAATATGAGAATTCCTAATGAATCACAACAAACTAATTCCTTAAGAACTGATTGATATCGTCATTTTCTAAGAATACATACCTAATCGCGGATTCTGGTGGCGGTGGATAAAAGCCAATATACTTTGTTTTACTAAAAACATCTAGAGCTATAAATATAAATTAGTCACCAGCACCGTCACAAATCACAGAACTTCCGCCTCAAGAGGCTTGCTTGTTTTATGTCAAGCTCTCAAGTTTGACCGGCGCGGCCATTGTCCTTGGTTTCTTTTGGCAAACTCGAAATGGTTCCAGAATATCTACCATCAAATTTTTAAAAGCTAAGCTATTTGCGACGCTTTGAGATTAAGATCTGTACCGTTAAGTTTCTTTGTACTTGCAAAACTAGTACATACAAGTTATGGCACCATTCTATAGTTTATTCGCGATGCTCGACCGCAAGTATTTTTTAAAGATGTTAAGACTGCCAGTTGTTAATCGTTCAAAGACCTCAGCTAAATTATTCTAAAGAGCCGTCTTGTGTTCGTAATTACCGCCAAAAATGCAAGTCCCACTCCTCTGGGCATCTCGTGATGTGCATCGTGAGAACCCTAACACATCCCGAGTTCGGTTTCCCGATGAAGTTACAACTACATTTTGAAGTCCATTGCTTAGCTGGTTAGTATAAAACGTGAAACCGTTCACTTTAAACGAAAAGACTACGTAATATACATGAAATTGTACCAGTATTTTGTATAATGTAGCTATGTGGCCCTTAGAGCCTTGGATGAGGTAATGTAGCGAATTACGCAACTAATTGCGCCTGTTAGTACTCGTATCCTGAGCTGTGCCGTCCATCCTGGGAACGGTTTTCTTTTTTCCGCACTTATTTGCTGGAAAATTACACGCTAAAGGACAATGGTTACCACTAAAAGCTTTAGATAAATACTTTAATTTCATTATTACCTTTAAAAAAGTACAATTTGTTTCCATACCCACCTAGTTATAGATAGATGTAATGTAATTAAAAATATGTAGTCACTTTTTACCACAAAAAATACGTCATTCCCAAGGGAAAGATTAATATAGGCAGACTCCTACTGCAATGCAAGACTCATGTCGTGTTGTGTTGTTGTACTTGTTGTAGCATAAAAAAGTTAAAAGCATGTATAAAAACCGTAAATGAAACTTAATAGCATTTATTTAAGACAGGCGCTTTTTTATGGTAAGACAGACCCACAGTTTTTCTTATGTTTTTCATTAATACAGTGAGCCGCGCGAGTAAAGTCCGGCGATTTAGGCGACTAATGTCCATGAAGAAAAATTACTAGGTATAATAATGACTACCTCTATTTTAGTACACCTTTACTTCTAAGTCTTCACTGAGGTGTTGACAGGATGGAGTAGCCTTTTATTTCACTAGCCAAAAAATCTTTCTCCCTCTATGCCAGGAAATAAGTGTGTAAAAAGCACTCTCGCAGAACAAAGCTGAAATACCAGAGGGCCAGAGGCCTGATTTGTAACCGAGTGAGTTACCAAAGCTGATTATCATAGCTTGCCTCACGTGCGTTATCTGAATGCTCAGTTGACTCATTACCACATTCCACACAAATTACCTTTTACTTAGACCCTCGTCGAGGATAATGCTAGTTATTTAGGGTAAAGTATCAATTATCATAGGGCTGACCACGACAGCAAAGTGTCTCTTGGATAAAAAGGTTACAATAACATACAAAAAATAGCTTAAAAAACCTAATACATGTTTTAGTAAATTGCGCACGCACAAAAAAGTAGAAAATGAACAGTATTGAAGAAATGTGAATATTGGAAAAACTTCACTAATTTAACTGGCTACAAAAGTTTGAGGAGCTTTTCAGTTCTTTAATAGCCATGACAAAACGCCTCACGATTTTGTGATCGATCAGTTCTAGGTATTAGAGAAGAACTTTATTGAGGACTTAATTCATGTGTAGGTAATCAATCTATAGTAACTTAGCTCAATAAATCGGAAATTGCGTAATTTCCACCCTCGGTCATCTTATCAATTTAGTTCCGATAGTAAAATAATTTTATCACGATCAAATCAACTACCGAATTACAGTACCGCACAACCCTAAATAAAAACAATATCAAGAAGTGAATGTGTCGATCACTATTAGATAATTATAGTTCGACCTTGAGGTTTTGATAGTGAAACCGAGATCAACCTTCGACTCAAGCGTGCTCAAGCCAACACCGGCGCGTTGACAGGTTTGCATACCGCACAGATTATATAAATTACAACTACAACGGAAATTGGATTTTGGACGGCTGACCTTTCACGTAAAGACTACAATTTAATAAATCATAAGTTATTATAGATAGATAGATAGATGAAATCTTTATTGACTCAGGAAATAGGACAGCACTGAATACAAGACAGAAGAATAACATAAATAGCACACACACACACACACACAAGAAAATAAATTATACAAAAATAAACAATAATCAAACAAATTATCTTGTGTTTGCCTTCACGTAATGCTTCTGATTATAAATGGACTACTCTTCTTGTAGATGTCGTACCGTACGACCCAAGTTGTTGAGACGATTAAAGGGACATTCACATAATAATGACATGACATGGAAAACAACCAGTACAAACTCTGATAGATCCACAACTTAGAGAAAAGAGCAACAGGCGCACCAACTGCAATCTCACTAGTCTGCGTAGCATTAATAAGGAGGAAATTTCAAAACAAAACGGACAACAATTTATATAAAATTAAATGTCTAATTTCTACGGTCAATCCATAGTCAACCCAACCCAATGTCATTTCATTTATTTCTTACACGGTATCTCTTACACCTTGAAGATCTTTATAATTTCGAACCCTGGTTAAGATTACGGCAACTTCACCTTCTTTTTTATGTTAATTTTAATTTTGATCGAGGGATAGGCCACAATTCCAACTGTGAACTGTCTATATTTTGTATTAAAGATACTCACCTAATGATTTGTTTCTTATTTGTATTCGCGTGAGAACCCTTCAAATTCCTCGAGAATACGTTACACGGTTGATATTTGATTCGAGCTCTACGCTTCAAGGTCTAGTGCTCCGATGAATAAGAAATAGCTGGAACTGGTTATTTATATCCCGCGGTTTTGCTTACGTGGGGGTTACTGAGGGAAACCAAAAATCACTCATGAACTGGCTTTCACTCATTGAAATATTATGTTTTTTTTAACTCTGTTTAAAATTTGCATGCTGGCCGCGTAAACACAGACGACGACGTGATGAAGTTCTGTAGGAAGATTAATATAATTGTTTTTATTTTCAAATAATTACAAGTTTCCAAAATCTTAATTTTAATTTCACTACGCCCTAATCAATAAAATTATACTTATCCTTTCATAATAACGTGACAATCAAAACAAAAATATATAACATTTCTCAATTTAAAATTGTATTCTAAAGACAGAACATGTTCTCGTAGACATTTGCTACGAGCCTACGATCTACGACGTAGCAGCCGTAGCGCGATTTAAACTTGCTACGAGATCACGTATTGTACGTACAAGTCGGTACAACATGGGAAAACATGAACTTACACACAATGCGTTAAGGCCGATTTACATTATCTTAGTCTTAGAATAGTCCTCTAGTAGAAACGTGTAAACGTCACTTGCTTTAGTACCACTTTAGTACGGTCCTACGATTCTACGGTTGCCTTTCAAGTTGTACTAAAGTACTCTACTAAAGACTAAGAACGTGTAAATCGGCCTTTATTAAGCGATATTACTTACCCAAACATGTATGCAACCGTATCGATTACCATGCACTATCGATCACACGCAGTCACAGCGCCGCCGGCTAGTTATGTAACCGACCACATTCTCGGCTGACGGGAGTAACCCACATCTAAACTGATGGCTTGTCCAATCCAATGAGCTGGTTTAATAGTCTCTGGCTGGCTCAGATTGTTCCAGTGCCGGTTTTGGCAATCTGTGTCAATCTAACCACCCACAAGCCAATTTGTTTGTGTCAAATCCTACTTGATAGATATTATAAAGCGAATTCCAAATTACTTAGGTATTAAATTGCAATTTATGCGTCATCTTACGCCTACTGAATACAGCATCAACCATGTACATTTAATGCACGAAATTAATATGTAAATTTTGCTTTAAACTTTCCGCAAAACGGCTGGCCCTCTTAGCATAGTTGCAAGTACGTCTGCGTTCCACGCACATTATTGCAGGTTCCTGCAGGTTCGAACCCCTGGGCAAAAATTCGTGTGATGAGACCTTATTTTTGCCTTGTATCTAGCCAGATCTAGACAGATTCAAGGCAAAAACAAGGTCTCATGACACTATTTTTTGCCCAAGGTGGGGTATATTTTATATATGTATGTATTTATCCACGGAATATATTTATCTACGAGTATATCTGTATGCATTATATCAGCTGAGTAATACTTAGTGACATTTAGGGTCAGATGGCCGTGTTAGAATATTCGATGTAGACATATGTACCTTTATATTAATTTTCTAATTTATTGGTTAAACTAAGTTGAGTTATTTTTATTTATTAAATGATTCTAATAACCGTGCCCCGGAAATGGTAGTAGACGCGGGTGACACACGTGGTCACGATTGTGTTTATCTCGGTCACAACCTGCGGCCATGCAGTTTATGGTTGTTTATGCATCGCGGCAAAAGCACGATGCACCTGCCGTCACGATACGAAACGCAACGTGGAGCGTGATAAGAAACCTAATACCCACGTAATAGTCGAATTGTAAACCTACTAAAAAAATATTTTAATTATTTTAAAACTGTAATGTTGGGAGTGATTTACACTCAATAGGCAATCGGGGTTGACTAAGCATATTTTTGAAACAAAGTGATAAATGGAAAAATAAATAAAATAGTAACTATCGGTCAATAAATTAATATACTATTAACTAAGACAAAATCACTCTAAATACAGAGTGGCCCCTTTGATGGTGATCCTCCTTGTAGGTGATAGCCTTTGCTTTCACTCATTATTCATATCACTTACTTTTATATCTTAAAACACTTGGAAGAACTTTGTTTGACTACATGTAAACACGTCTACCCATACACGCCTAAAATGACTAATTAATGAGCTTCAAACTGCATACATCATAGTCTATTCAGTAGCAGTAAGTAGCTGTCATGTTGTTTTTCCCATTTGTAAAGATATTGCGTCACTGTATGCTCATCCGGCAGAAAGTTCAACCAAATTCTAACTTTTAACTAAAATGTTTTTTTTTTTCAACAACAAAATGTGACACACTATGACATACTATTTAGTATTGTTATGGAAAAGTAGGTAGTCAAATATTTTTGAATATTCAAATAGGTAACTTTCAGTGGAAAGTAATAGAAACAAAAGAACGCATTCCAGCGTGCTGTCCTTTATTTTTGAGTCGTTTCGTTTCAACAACCTATTTAAATAATTCTAGTCCTTTCAAAACCTGTTAAAGTGAATGTTAGTCATTTATGAATAAAGAAATTTTTAAACGTCATTTTATTTCCGTCGTAGTAACGTCATTTTATTTTACGAAAGTCTTATTTGGTGAAAAAAAGAAGTTAAGTCGGCTAATACGTGGGCTATCACTGAGGACCCACTATATTAGATTTAAAATAATGCCACATATCTAAATATGCTCAGCGCCAAAACCAGAAAAAAATAGTACCTACTATCTAAATATTATCCAAGCCCAAACTAATTAAATATTTCAACATTGTAGCGTTTTGTTTGGATTTTTTTTTATTCTGTTGCAAGATTTGTCAAAAACATACCTATCTATGTGATACTACACATATTTTGTATGTTTTAGATACGTTATTATTTGGACATAAAGCATGTAATTCGTTGTTTGTTCAATAAAAATCTCGGTGACAAATTCAACAGAAAAATCGATCGATCTCGACATGTACCTTTAAAAGTTTAGATATTGGTTGCCCTTGCCCGCATCCGCATCTGATGATCCGCCCGAAGCGCGGTCATTTCCGTCCGAAGATGATTTGTGTGACCAGTCTGTCGGACCTCACACGACTTGAGGCTAGTAGTCGTTTTTCATGCGGTCATGCCTCGTCTGGAGAAAATCTATATACCTATTCGTACCTTTGGCTTCCCTAGTATTTGGCCATAAAACCGCCTTTTTTAACCCCCAACGAAAAAGAGGGGTGTTATAAGTTGTTTTTTTTTTTCAACAAAAAAATACGACACTCGCGCATGGGTCAACCTAGAAACAAACTTTTCATTACAATCACGTCATGTGGCCCTTTGTTAATTAATTAAGGAGACTAATTAGTCCCTCAGTGACGCAAAAAACATTTCTTATTTTCATATCTAAACCATAAGTGACGCTAATTTGTAAGAATGATTGGCATTTGAACATGGTACACATGAAATGACGCTTGAGATTTTGGATGCTGGAAAAATAAAAAACTAGCCAAATAAAGTTCAATTTGACTGTAATGTTGCACAGTGACGCAGCAATAAATAATATCTAGCACTCGAACAACATACAAAACACAAAGGATTTCATGAAATTCTTTTTTAAACATGATCCACACAGAATCCTGTGGATCAGTTTTCATTTGTCAATATTTCGACAAATATACCATTTGGAGACAGATTAAGTATACTAGTACCGTCACGTATGATACGTGACGGGACCCAACATTTGAAATCCACTCTCGTAACAACATATAATTAGAAAAAGCAGAAACAAGATTTCGAACCGTCATTTCGTGTGGCCCATGTTTGATACCGTCACATTAGCTGAATTTTGCCTTAATTAGGTTGTAAAGCTATTCATAGCAAAGAAAACTTCCGTCACTGAGGTTCTAGATTTATCTGAAACCAATCGGTGCAGTATTTACGATATAATTCGAAATTAAAATTTGTATGAAATCTTTAAGATAGGGTGACAACAATGTACGTAAAATTATGGATAGAAAGGCTTTCTTGATATAATAACTGTACTCAGTCAGTTAATTAGTTTTACAACTTTGTTTTTTATCAAATTTAGGGAAATACCGATTTATTTCTAGTTTTATAAAACAATTCTAATAGGAATTTTTAAAGGCCGACTAGAAAAATAAAAAAACTCTGTGGTGGAAATTCCATTAAACTAATTTAGTAATAGAAATGGTTGAGAAATGGTCGCCCGCCCCCATCGCAGGCCTTTTTTTTCTGGTCAAGGCTTTTATATTTAAGTAAAGATTTAAGTTTTACAATGAAAATAATAATAGAGCAGGTTATTATTTATTTTGGCAGCATTACTTTATCTGAAACCAAAACAACAGACTTTTTGTATTTCTATATATTTAACGTTTTTATGCCTATCTATTACTAGTTTTTTTAAATATTTTTATTTTGATCAGTTGATCTAGCCAGAGAGGTGGGGGAAAGTCGCGCTTCAGTTGATCTTTGATCTATCTATGGTTTATTAGCTGAAATTATTATTTATTTTTTGTGAATCATCCTGGCAACATTAACGTACGTAGCCATCAAAAAATAATATCTTCATATTCATATCAATTCCAGGCCAGAATAAACAAAAATCTAAAAAGTTATTGTTAGACACTATTTTTACAAAATATTAGTAAAGTTTGGATAATTTTATTTAAATACATTTATGTAAGTAAAACAAATTAATAGTAGTAATTTACTAAGTAGTTGTAGTAATTTACTTTCTAATAATTTGTTTTGGTCAGTTCTTTTTCAAAGGCGAGTATCAACCAAATATATAAAACAGTAGCAGTCTATGTTTTTATAAAATTAATCTAGTATCAAATATATAAAACAGTAGCAGTCTGTGTTTTTGTAAAATTAATCTAATTGTTTACTTGCAGGTAGTGAAGTAGGTATATTTTACAACAATTTCCTTTTTAAGACAGGAAGTGGCGCCACACAGTGGCCAACATGCAGAACTAATCACATAGTGTTACCATTATAAATAAATATTATAAGGGGTGAACTCACACAAATGGATTTCTTAATACGTGGTAGATCTAGTTTTTGTGTTTATACTTCAGTATTTGATTTTAGTCGGCCGCACTAATTCATTTATTTATGAATTTAATTATTTAATTTATGAAATAACATGTCCGCAAAAGGATGACTTCGTTGTCACCCTAGCTCATTTCCATACAAATTTTAATTTCGAATTATATCGTAAATACTGCACCGATTGGTTTCAAATAAATCTAGAACCTCAGTGACGGAAGTTCTCTTTGCTATGAATAGCTTTACAACCTAATTAAGGCAAAATTCAGCTAATGTGACGGTATCAAACATGGGCCACACGAAATGACGGTTCGAAATCTTGTTTCTGCTTTTTCTAATTATATGTTGTTACGAGAGTGGATTTCAAATGTTGGGTCCCGTCACGTATCATACGTGACGGTGTTAGTATACTTAATCTGTCTCCAAATGGTATATTTGTCGAAATATTGACAAATGAAAACTGATCCACAGGATTCTGTGTGGATCATGTTTAAAAAAGAATTTCATGAAATCCTTTGTGTTTTGTATGTTGTTCGAGTGCTAGATATTATTTATTGCTGCGTCACTGTGCAACATTACAGTCAAATTGAACTTTATTTGGCTAGTTTTTTATTTTTCCAGCATCCAAAATCTCAAGCGTCATTTCATGTGTACCATGTTCAAATGCCAATCATTCTTACAAATTAGCGTCACTTATGGTTTAGATATGAAAATAAGAAATGTTTTTTGCGTCACTGAGGGACTACGAAGCTGAAATCCTGAAATTTATAAGGAACATGGGAAATGATTGTAATAACTTTTCAAACCTCGCTTTTCTTTTTACGAGTAAAAATAAAAGCTTGTAAAAATAAATTTATCAGTTCTAATATCTAAGCTTTGGAAACTATAAATCATTCACTCCATTGTTTTTTTAACCCCCGACGAAAAAGAGGAAATTTTTCTATTTACACTCTAAGGATGTATAGGATAGGATAAGGTTGACGTATGTGTCTGCTGTCGGTGTGTGTGTGTGTGTGTCTGTCTGTCTGTCTGTCTATCAGTGGCATCGTAGCACCTAAACAGATGGGCCGATTTTGATCTAGTTTTTTTTTTTTGTTTGCAATGTGTCACAACGAGAATGTTCTTAGCCATTATCCAAGAAAATGTTTTTAGTCATTTTAAGATTATCAGCTCTTTTTTAGTTGTTGAAAGAATCTAAGAAAAGGTTTTGAGGCGGGAGCTTTTATTTTTTTAAATTTAATGTTATGTTTAAAATTGTTTTGCCTTCACTGTGTATTTAATTATGAAGTATTAATTATTACTGGCTTTAAAGTGGAGCGTCGTCGGTAGCGTAGTAGTTTGCAATTCAAACTATAGGCACAATGGCACAATCATTCAATCATTTGCTTTAAAATTACTAAATTTATCGTTTATATTTTTAAACGTTTTATAATATTATATTTTTTTCAAATGTAACCTGATAAATTTGTATGGGTTTACTTACATTCACATTAAAATTTATATCAAGGAAACATTGTTGAGTCACATCACGCCAAATCCAAATACCAAATAAGTACCAATCCGAAAAGTTTTCTATACGCAACTCTGTTGAATAAATTGAAGAGTAGCACGAGTTTTTCAATAGGTGCTACGCATAATTTTCAATGGGATTAAATGAAGTAATACCATAATATCAACGCACATTTCACAATAACTATGTTCTTTATTGTCGCAATGCGTGTTATAGTATGACATGGTGATATTTGGGCCCATTGACGCGATACCATCCGATAGTTGCTCAATGGGTTCAGTGATCGATTGCCCACGCGTGGGAAACTGGGTCAGAGCAGGCCCTCACAATGGAGTCGTTTTTAAGGATAATGAATGCGTAAGAAATTATGGCATTGTCTAATAAGTTACTGAGTGGTACGTTACAAGATCTTAATTTTATTACTAGTACGCCTCTGTTTTTCATTTACTTACGGAGAGGATTTTTGCAGTGTTATATATTATGTATTTATATTATGCTAATCCTACCAAATGAATGTTTATAATATTGGCACAATATTGGCGAGATAAAAACCAGATACGCAAATAAATATTCAGCGAATCTGAATTCGTAAACTGAAATTTACGTTGATTTTCTTCAGAATTTTAATGATTTACAACCATGACTTCATTAATCTCTCTATCCTCCGATGGACCGACTCTGCCTGATCTGTACTATTATTTATTCTGTGGCCTGATATACTCGTAGCTACAGAAGTATTGGAGTAGCTCCGAGTATTTAAAAAAATCCATGGCGTAAAATATAATAATAAATAATTCTTGAGCTTAATCCTCTCAATCACCAACAACATTCTTCAAGCCGTTCGGGTTCAAGTAAGTTTACACAGGTTTCACTTTTCAAATTCCCCTCGGTCGAAGTGGGACTCGGCGCTTGGCGAACGTGTGGTGTGGTGGCACATTATCGTGCGCGGGCGCTTCTAAATGCGAGGTCACGGCAGCCAATCCAGACTGCTGTGAGTAGGGTTGCTCATTAGCGCTTCTTTATGTATTTGTTATATTTTTTGCAGCGAGAAAACAAAATGTGAGCGAAGCGTAGGGCAGACAGTACAAAAATGTATGAAAGTATTACAAATGGTTTATCAGTTTATACTATAAACTTTAGCACTCATAGTTAGGGTAAGATGAGATGAGGTCGATCGGCCTTACAACATGATAAGAAAGAGAGTATAGGCTTAAAAGCCTAAACAGAAAAACAATTTGCGGAAGTGCCCAGTGCAGACTGGCCTCCTATATTCATACACAAGTAGGAACACCAATCTAAAATACCGATCAGACAATACGGTACCTAATGCTAATACAAAACTTAGCAAGTGTATACTATCAGATCCTAATATCCGATAATAGCAGTAAATACGAACTCCCGACCTCCCTAGCCGCGACCGGGCGGTATTGTTCCACCGGTATGTTAGCGTGGGGGGGAGTGGGGGGTGCGCTGGCGCAGGAACAAAGCGCGGGGCATCGACCTCGCCTGGACGCGGCTGCAGCGAGCCTGTCACGTCGCGGTTCCTTACACACATCTCACACGGAGCTACTGAAATGTAACTGGCTTCAAACTCCTCATCTCACACATTATAAAAGAAGCGACTAACACCGACTAGTCACGTCCTCATGTCGATGGTTAGATACTAGTCGCATCGTGTGCGAACTTCTTTGATAATGTATATTTAAGCGGGGACGCTCGAGTAACTTGAAGTAATCATAATCTTTTCTTTTCTCTTGGTTATTATTTTTATTTCAGTAGTACAAATACAAGGTACATTTTAAGACACATATTAAAGGCTCCAGCAGACCGGATGCGTATGCGTTAGCGTATGCGTTGACGTGCACGCACGTAACGTAGATTACGTAGACGTACGCGTCGTTACGCAAGCAGTCTGATAAGTCTTATACAATTCCATACATTACAACTCAATGGTACGTGCACGTCTACGCATACGCTAACGCATACGCATCCGGTCTGCTGGAGCCTACGCAACCGGTGTGATAGGTCTTATACAATTCCATACATTACAACTCAATGGTACGTGCACGTCTACGCATACGCTAACGCATACGCATCCGGTCTGCTGGAGCCTACGCAACCGGTGTGATAGGTCTTATACAATTCCATACATTATAACGCAATGGTACGTGCACGTCTACGCATACGCTAACGCATACGCATCCGGTGTACTGGAGCCTTTAACCGTAACCGTTTTTGCGACCTATGAAACCTATGATGGTCACGCAATGAATATCAAATTGTGTAGGTGTCTAGGTGTTCCTGAAACCTAGCCCTAGAGTCCCGTTACCGCCCCGCGCCGATCTTCCAATCCTACTAAATTTACAAAACAAATAAAACAAGGAAAATATTTCTACACAAACACTGGCTGTATAGACCAGAAAATTGATGTTTCTAAAACTTTGCGGTTGTTTGACAATAGGCGGGAACACAATGAAATGTGTACCGTTCATAGTCAATATTTTGTGTTTAGACCACGTGCGGTGGTCGACTGAATGCCTGCCGCCCATCTTTGCCTATTTACAAATATAGAAATCCAATAACTTGACCTTATAATGCAACTCCTAAAGAAATTTATGTATGTACAATTGGAATGATCGAGTAGAACGGACACATATAAATACCTACTTATATCAGATTGCCAATAATTAAATAAGGAAATAATTCTAAATAAGGAGAGTTAGATAGCTTATTAAATATTATGATGATGAAAGGTAGGTAGTTTGAACAGAAATAAATCCGTCAAAATTGCAGCGGACATTTTGTCAGTTCTTAAGTAAGCACTCACGCGCTCGGTTGTGGTTCAAACATGGAACAGGCACAAGAGGTCCAGAACCTTCTAGAAGATACTGAACGGCCAAGAGCAGCTGATATAGAATCGTACGTAACAATTAATTAAATGATTGACGAGAATTTAACCTATACAATTTCAGCTGATGAGAACCTAGGTAACCGTTCTTGAAGCTAAAAAAAATATGTAGTAAAGCAATTACATACTTAAACTAAATAAGGCTTGAAGCTCGATTTGTCTAGCTAGAATAGTCTTATTTTTAATAAATCTATATATGACAGAATACAATGGTATATAATATACTTATACCTAAACGTTTTTAAAAAATACCGTCATATTGTTCTTAAATCTTTTTTCTTGTGGGTTATAATAACTATAAATTTCTTCAGCAAATTCTTCTCTACAGAATATTGCACATTGTGACGTGAAATTTTACCATTTACCATTTATATAATATGCAGTTAGTTTTGTGTACTGCGAATTAATGTTTTCTTATTCTTATACTACAGTTTTTATATGGTGTTAATACGGTGTGGTGTATTGTTTCAGGGGCGAGAAATTGTACGTGACAGCGGACAAACGCGGCGAGAAGGGGGGCTGCAAGCGGCCGTTATGTTGGACGCTGTTCGCGATCGTCGCGGCCGCCGTCATAGCGCTCATCGCGCTCGCTGCCAGTAAGAAATTTTGAAATACGAATAGAATAAAAAAAATCAAACGGCCAATTGTAATCCAAATGAAAACTTTTTTCTTTCAATATTGTGGCACAAGCATATTAAGTTTAGAGACGCTTTCTTGTTTTATTAATTTGTTGTCCAAATTTTTAATTACTTAATTTTTTTTTTATTTTATCAAATCTTTCAACTATACCTGAGCTCTGAAACCCGTTTTAGATATCTATAATTTAATATCTAGTACAATTACGAGTCTAGTCATATCTAAAAAACACAGGCTGATTTTAAATACCATCGACATGATAATAAAATGTATTTTTCCCTTTTTTATACATAATAAAAAAAATGCAACTCGTAAAGCAAATTGTAGTTGTTTACTTAAATATATTTTTATTCAAGATAGGGTAAGTGCTACGACTTGCCACGCCGCCGTAGTAAACGTAGCAAAACGCTACGAACTGAAAGTATAAAATTAAATAATGTATTTTAGTGAATATGGCAGAATCTAAACATGGAAAGCGTTCTAACACGATGAAGAGAATAAATCACGTAATGGATATTTATTATTTATTACAGAAAAACAGATTAATAAGACCTCAATAATTTCAAGGTAATTCATTGTTAATTCCAGCTGGAATACTCTTCACGACCGCGCCTACACCTCTGGACCAGTTCAACTCATCCTCAGTATCATCAGCACGAGCATTCAGTGGAATCGGCGCTCACGACCACAGCGCTCACGAACATGACCACAGCGCTCACGAACACGACCACAGCACTCACGAACACGACCACACCGCTCACGATCTCGACCGCGAACAAGATCAGAGCACCCAAGCCATCGAACAGAACAGCCAGGAGCAGATAACCCAGGTGGTTCCCGAACCCACGCCCATTGCCGAACCGACCCCGAAAGAAACCGAACCGCCGACGTCCCGTACGAAATTGGACCTACCAGTGTCAGACGAAACCGCCGAGGAAACTATGTATGGTACGCTATAATTGTCAATACATATACATACGATGGGCTATTTTTATGTGGTCAATTCAAAATGATATTCTAAGGGACCATGTAAGAATGTTACGTGTGAGATAATCTCTTGTCACAGTAGGTACTTCCTTTGTTCTACCAGATTTGATCTACGGGCCTCTTCACTTAGCGAGTGGGTTGCGAGGTTAACCTACCTCACAAACCCTGGTGTCAGAATCATTAAGCCGCCTATGGCTTCTGACATGGCTCATGTAACGACTACATCCTTAGATAGTAACCGGGACCAACGGCTTTATGTGCCTTCCGAAGCACGGAATCATCTTTTTTTTCAGACAATCAGGTGATTCAGTCTGCAATGTCCTAACCAAATTAAGGCAAGTCTCACAAAGTTATATTTCTTCGACGAGTCACCGGGATTCGAACCCGGAACCTCCGTAAAGTGAGGCAAGTATTTGACCACTCGACCACAGAGGCTGATACAGGCTGAAACTATTGCCATAATGCCAACATTTGACAGGCGAGATGCGAAATATAGTTGTAGGTTATACAGGTAAAGGGCTGTGTTGACTTCCATTCAGAAGTTCGCTTAACATCATGAGGAAAATTGCACACACCTGCGCAGTAATTCTAAGGTTGTGTGTAAAGTTGACCAACCCCACTGAGCTAGCGTGGTCCACTAAGGCATATTACTCTGGGTTCAAGGTAGGCTCTAGGCCCGCGGTGGTGAAATATACTTAAGAGCTCTGCTTTTAACGAAACGCTATCAGCGACTCTGGTTTTGATAAGGGTTGATATACATAAAGATAGTCTTTTTCTTAACGGGGTGAGCAGAGCTTATGTCGGCTCACAGGGAATCAAACTAATACCATTGGGAAACATTTTGGTTAAGATTCGATACGCACTTCGGAAAATTGTTTCGGTATTATTTTACTAAAGCAGTGTTTTCAAATTCCAGTACCAAGAACATTGGAAGGTGAAATGAAAATCGACAACGAAGAGTATTTCGAAGAGCTAGCAGACCCTGAGAGCGAAGAGTTTAGAAGTTTCAACTACAACTTCGGCAACGCTCTTAAGAGAGCGCTCTTCGACCGAGACACGCTTGATAACGGCAACAACAAAATATATGTCGAAGTCATTTCGATCAGGTACGAGTATGTCATTCACCATTTATTAATAAGCATGGCCTTATCGATGAGGACTCCATAGCCTATAGTCAGTAGCGAACCTCGCCCAGGGCAAACATTCGTGTAAGCATCTGTTTGTCTTGTTTTTGAATGTTGAATATTTATATAAGTATGTATTTATGCATGTATAGTATATCAGATCAGCTGTCTGACAACACCCATAGTATAGGCTGTGCCTATGGTCTGTTTCATATAAATCCGTCAAATAAAAAAAAATAAACATTTCACCTAGCTAGGTAAATTACATTGATTTAATTAATTATCATAATTAAATGGGGAGAAAAGCTGCTATATTTTGCTATAATTTTTAAATACATAATTCTAACATCTCCTTTGAAGACATGTTATAAATTTTTCACTTATTTAGTTTACTTTTTATTGCAGGCCTGGATCGCTAGTAGTGACCTACAGAATACATTGGATACCAAAAAGCAGCTCAGAAGTAACCGAGGATATTCTGACCGCTAATTCCTTAAGGATAGCTCTCGAAAACTACTTAGAAAGAAACAGTAGAATGATCAGCGTATACCATGTCGCCGAAGACAAAATGTCTACGAGACAAGTTCTCGACCTCTGCCATTTGAACAAGAATGATTGTGAGTACGGATGCTCCTTCGAAGAAACGTCACTCGATTTTATGTGCACCTGTCCTAGAGGACAGATTATTGACATGTCTAATACAAAGAAATGCACACCGATTCTTGAAAATAATTTAAATTCAATGGCTAAACCAACTGATGCTACAAAACAAAAAGGCTACAGAGTACTTGATGTTGGAAACGATGGAACAACAACGAAACAAATTCCAGACGATGAGAAACCGAAGGATAATTTTGACTGGAAAAGTACCGAAGAAGTAGCTTCCGAAACGACTACAAATGCCGCACCAGAGTTGAAATATTCACATGTGTTTGGTAATGGTAGTGACAAACCCGTCAAACATGAGCCTACTGCAGAACCTGAACCAAAAGCGGAACCTGAGCCAACTCCTCAATCTGATTCAAACATACAAGTTAAGTTAATAACGCCAGAACCAGAGCCAGAGCCGATAGGACAACCAGAGCCAGAACCTACTTCACAACCACAACCGGAACCATCTGCTGAACCTGCATCTCAGCCTGAACCCGAATCAAATCCAAAATCTGAGCCTGAGACATCTTCTGAACATGAGTCTACCAATAAGCCCAACCCTGAGCCTTCCTCTGAACCTGAGCCAACTAGTAAGCCCGAATCTGAGCTATCTGCTGATATTGAACAAACGCCCAAACGTCACGTCGAGTTGTCATTTAGCGATTCTGGGTCTATAGCCAAATCAGAGCCTGAACCATCTGCTGAACCTGAACCAACAACTACTGAACCAGAACCATCTGCTGAGCCTGAACCAACTACTCAACCTGAACGATCATCAGAACATCAGCTTCCTGCATCACCAGAGACATCTGTGGAAATTGAATCAACTGCAGAACCTGAATCAAAATCTGAGCCAAGTTTTCAACAAATCCTTGATCCTCTAGATAGTTCACTCAATAAATATGAATCCAAATCAGAAGTTTATCCTGGACCAGTAGCCACAACAATTCAACCTGATATGGGAAAAGATTTTGAAATGCCAGGCATGACATTGGAACCAGAAAAGAAACCATTGTGGTCATATAATCCTGTAACTGAAATGCAAAAATATCTCAATACAACTAAAGCTGAAACGGAACTTGAAACAGTAACAGCAACGGAATCTAATAAAATGAACCAGGAAATTCTTTTAACGGACCTTTTAAATGGAAAAGAAACAAAAAATCTCGATCAAACCACTACCGTAGGAACAATTTTAAATAAAAATACAAATATGGAACCAGAAGAAATACAACCCGATGTACTATCGATTTATGAGGGTTTTAATAAAAATGGAAAACTGAATGAATTAAAGAGTGACAAGCGGGAACAGTCAGAAGGTATGAAAAACGACATTAATGAAACGAATACTTCGCAAATTGTAATGGAATTCTTAAATGAAGGCATGAAGCTTGATGATGTGAAACAACAGGCCCAAAACAGCTCAATGTCACCTGAAACTACCACACTTGCCTCAAATACTATTTATTCTACGAAACCGGTTAAACCAGATGAAGAAATTTCATTTGATCTCATTACAAAACAAGAAGGACATTCAAGCGTAACGGAGAAACAAACAAAATCTAAAGAAGATGAAACCTTGTTCCTTAAATCAGATATATTTGAAGACGGACACACTACGACTTCAACGTCAATAGGCTCTATCTTTAGTACCACTACGGAAGGAATAAATCAAACATATGATATGATGGGTACAAATGATACTTTTAACACCAATGTCTCAACAAGTAATTATATTCATATCGCTTTGCCTACTCTTAATATGTCCGCAACTGTGGCACACGAAAATAACAGCAGTAGTATCAACAGCAAAGAACAAGTCGTATCCGAATTTGAAAAATCTTTTAACGCTGCATTAAATAAATCTACACAAAACAACACATTAACAATGTCTCCAAGTATAGTAAACGCTACTATGGTTACTGAACTCGTACCATCTCCGGAACATGTCATACCTACCGTATATTATATTTCCAAAAATTATCAAACAGATAAACTAGATGATATTATGGAGTTTCTTGAAAACAACACAAAACCAACAGTAGTAAATACTACTACCACCTCTACAGAAAAAGTAACTAGTGAAGCAGCTGAGATCACGTTTGACGCCATCAACACATTATTCAATCGTTCTTCCAAATCAATTGAAGGTGAACCTCACGCGTCAGTAAATGAAACGGTAGAGACAACCACTGAATCGAAGGTAACTACTACTCCTTCAGATTGGTTAGCAGAATCGGTTACCGAAATCAATTATCAGGACTTAATATTGGAAGCAAAAACAGATAAGCTCACCACTACAGATCAACCACTAACTAAAATCGAAGAAATGATCAATAAAAGTTACACTAAAGACGATTTTGAACCAGAGTATTTAAATATAAGTCCCACTAAAGGACCAGAGCGCGAAGAACCCTTCTACGGAATGGTGCATAATGATTACGATAGCGAAGATCTTAGAGTAAAAAGAGTTAATTCAGGAAAAGAAAGTCCTATCTTAACAGTTAACAATACTGTTGGAGAAAATAAATCTGCTAACGTCGAAATAAATAATAACGCTGCTAGTGTTGGAAAAAATTATAAAAATAACGTGGATTACACAAGAAATTCAACGGTACGCACTGAGCTAGGTGAAAACGGAGTTGTTTATTCGAATTTCACCAGAAACGATACAGTAGATATATCCTCTAGTGCTACAAACAATCAGACAGAAAGTTCAACAATAAGCCAGTATATCTATAAGTCCATAGACAAAGTTAGAGATGAGCCGGCACCGGTGTGGGAAAAGGAGGATGAACCAGTGTCCGTTCTTCAGATATCTACTACCAGTTTGAATAAGCCAGACAATGTAACAAAGAGTGAAACGATGTTAATGACTACAGATAAAACAAGTGAAGTAATAACAGACAACCCCTCAGAAGTCGAAACTCAAAAAGGAAGTACGACACAAGTCAATAATCTTAACGTAACTATTTATGAAATATCTGAACATAATCATTCACTTAAGACCTCAAACGTAACTTCCCATTCTACAGAATATGAAGATCACGAAACTGAAATGAACCCATTTTTGCCCGAGGTTGAAAATAATAAAAGTCTTGTAAAAAAGCTCCAAGAAGGGCATGATTTTATAGATTCAGTTAATGCCAACGAAACACAAAATGAAAATGCAGAAGAACATAACGTCCATATTTCGACTAACAATGGAACTTCTATGACTACAGAAAAAACTTTAGAGGGCGGTGCTAATGAAGATGAATCTACATTTAACGAATTAAATAATGATAACTACAATTCACCAGAGGTCGATACAACCGTTCCTGAGACATACAGCAAATCTGAAAAGACACAGGAAAAAGGAGGGCCAGTTGTAACATTTTTGCATGATACAGATGATTTAGATGTAATTAAAAGGGTGCGGACATCCGATTCAACGGAGACAACTAGCGATAGACCAGAAACTGAAGCAGAAGCAACAGTTGTCCCTAAAGCATCGGATGAAGAAAGTGACTATCTGAGTGTGGTTCCTATAGTAGAAGAAAGAAGAGAAGAGAAAGAAGCATTAAGGAAGACTTACATAGATGGAGGTATCCAAAAGCTTAATGATATTAGTGATTCCCCTAAAAAAAGTGATAGAAGGACATTAGATGCTAGCAAATTGGACTCTGTAATTAATAATGAAGCGTAGTGGGTGCTTACTTAAGTCACATTTCACATACGTTAGTTTTGTATATTTGGTTTTATTTCCTGTGATGCTATCGAAAACTTTTATCACGTAACACTGTATAATGCTACTTTATATGATAAGGAAGTGAATGTTATTATGAAATTCAAGTTGCAATTTACAGAATGCAGCATAATGAATTACAATAAAAAACATATTAGACTAGTCAAAGTATAGGAAAGTCATCACCTTGAGAATTTAGATTATTTATTTTTACTTACAAATATATAAAACATAAGAGGGTTCAATAACAATTCAGTTGTTTGAGCAATTTAATAATAATTAGCTCCTCTTGAGGGAGACTGAGTCCTACCTATTTTTATTTAAATTGTTACCAATAGCTGAATATAGTATTTAGTAGAATTTATTTAGGTACCCCAGCCATAAAATTCTGATTCAGGTAGGTACTTCTCTGAATGTTTTAAACCTTTAATAGGGAAAAAAGAACAGCTTACATTTTAAACCTTAATAGCCTTGTGATAAAATACAGTTTTCTGCCATGCCGTATGTGATAATATTACTTTGAATATTAGATACATTCCATTTCGATTTAATATTTTTAACTTTAGATATAGCAGAAGCGAGGTCTGATTGTAAAATAATAATTGTAGTAGGTAGTCCTTGTTAACTAAGGTTATATTTTGTATAATATGGTTGAAACTGTAAAGAATTAAATTTGTAAATAAATTTTAAAGTTAATAAAATAAACTGTTTTATTAAGACAAAACCACAGACGCTGGGACAACATTGTGCGCCTTGCGGCATTCCACTAATTTATTTTACAAATTTTACAATTACATGGCACTTTGCTGCGAAAGGCGTAAAATTGGCTGCCGCATGCCGTAAATGCCGCAAATGTATTTGTAGCATAACACAAAAATTATGTATCATGCCGCAAGCCGCACTATGTTGCCCCAGAGTAAATAAGGCTGGCGTAAATACAGAGATTAGATAGGCGAATGGCTCTTTTCTCTGAAAACATAATATCAGCCTTAGCATACTGAAAATTAAATACTATCATATTTAGGTACATTTTTTAATTAAATGGATTATAAATAAGGCGATTCTTAAACTTTTACATTTTTTTTACAGAAAAATATTTCCGAAAATAAAATAATGTTAATTATCACAGCAATGCTTTTTAATATTTTTTATCAAATTTACATCTTTTTTTAAATAAACTTAAATACTTGAAATTGCAATAAGTACATTTACTAATTTACTGAATAAGTACTTACATAAGTGTAGGTAGGTAGTAAGTACATCATACTTTATTAGAATTTATTTCAACCAGTTACTTTTTGGGCATGGAGTGATCTCTTCTATTTCTTGAATCACTTGCTGGTTATTTGCAGTCATCTTGGCACACAAACAGCCTTCTCCAATAGTACCATCACCACTCACTATACAGTTACCTAGGATATCTTTACAGCTGTTTACTGTATCAACTTTTGATTTTAAATCAAATCTGTTTATATCATTTGGATAATTAAACATCTCTAAGTCAATATCAAACGTATTTTTGATTTTAATAATGGTGTCATTTCTTATTTCTAATTTAGGTTTTTCATATGCTACATATTCTAATGACTTGTTCATTCCGCATGTACTAGCACATTCACAAGTTTCACATGCATTTATATCCTTAAGTCTTTTTTCTATACACTCCAAACTATCCATTGTACGCGTTTCATTTGAACCATCATCATTAGGTAATAAAGCTGCAAGAATTTCATTATTCATTGTTTTAGAACTTATCTCAGCACATACGCAGCGCTCATCTGCTTTTGTTTCGCCTGTCACTAAACATTTACCTATTGTAGATGTACATTTGCTGGTAGATAACTCTATATCATCTAATTCCACATTTTCATTCGCTGTGATTCCTTTGTTACCAAAATCTTCTTCATTTTTTACTGTGTCTAAATCAAGTTCTTCAAATTGAGTATCAATATTATTTAAGTCAACTATATCAGTAACATTTTTACAACCACTTTTTTTAGAAGCAGTAAGATTATCTTGTATTGGGTTCTTAGAGTTACTAATGCATATTTTTTTAGATTCAAGTTTATCCTTCTCAGAATCTCTTTGCGGTTTCTTATTAGGCACCAGTTTATTTTTTTCTGCAAAAGAAACGTTTATTGTGCTATATTTTTGCAATTTGTGTAATATTACACCTAAATTATTAAAATTCATTAAAATAAGTATTCAAAAAGCAAGCTAAATTTATTACATACCTTTTAATTTCATATTCCTGGGAAGTTTAGGTTCAGAAGCAGAATTTTCTGAAAATAAAAAAGAACTTTTTTAGTATCAATTGTTTTTTTTGCATAAAGTAACTATTGGATGAATGATGAAAGTATAACATCTTCTAATAAATAAGTAATTGATAAGACAATATGGGGGAATCAATAACATATCAGTATTACAAACATTAATACTTCTACTCCAACTAATATAAATAAGTCTCAGAAACATACTATGTGTGGCAACATGTCTTCTTAGAGCATATTCATTAGTAAACTCCTTGTGGCAGTCCAAAACTGGGCAAGGCAGCCAACTGTCAGGCTTGTGAACTTTTTGGTGAATCTTCAAATGATGCAGCTGAATAAAGCCTGCAAAAACAAAACATAGTTTAGATTTAAAGAATAACATTATAGATGCAATTCATTGCCTAGCTACATTTTAGTAAGTATTCATATTTCATATATATCTTGACTATATCATTCTTATATTTCTAATGGTAACTAAAGCAAATAGTTTCTATACAAGTAGTTAAAAAATTGTCAATATGCATGCATAATAATTGTAGAAGATAAAAATTATTGAATTTACAGAGTTGGCTAGGAAAACCATTATTTTACATATAAAAAGAAAACTGTAAAGAGTATAATTAATACACTTACGTTTCCCACACTCTATGCATACATGTGGCTTATCATCGGTATGCGTCAGTTCATGATGTTTCAAATGGTGTGTGAAATTGAATGACTTTCCGCAGCCTACATAGCTACAGCGGAACTGCCGTTCTGACTCAGGTCTGTGTGTCTTTAAATGTGTGCGTAATGCAAGCTTGCTGTGAAGAATTGCACTGCATTTTTTACATTTGTGTGTGCCTACGATTCAAATAAAAAGGATTATTAAAACTTATTCTTCTTTTTATTATTATTTTATTTATACTAAATGAAACAAAATAAAATTAAATTAAATTAAAAATTAAAAAATTAAAAAAAAATTGAAATTGATTGATTGAATTTTGAAATTTTGTAGCAGTTGAAAACACCTTACAATTTCAGTAACCAAACTACAAAAATGTAAATTAAACATTACTGCTTACAGGTGACTCTTAAGCAGGACATACAAAGTAATGCTTGAAGCAACATTTAATTTCAAGTATTATTTAAAACACTAAATTAAAAGCAATTCAAAGCATAGAAGAAAATTTATCATTTCCAATTCATTATTACAAAAACAGTAGTACCTCTGTGAGCATACTCCATATGCCTTTTGAGCAATGATTCATCTCGGAACTTTCCTCCACACTTCGTACATTGCACAGTATCTTTTCTTTCATGTTGCTTTTCATGACGTCTCAATGCAGAACTGAAAACAAAAAATATCAAAAAATCAACAAGCTACTATTAAATTTGCCAGCTATTATGAGAATTCAGCAAACAATGAGTTATACCCAGATATTTTATTTTCTTAACCTGACTTTTACCTATTAATTTCTGATCACTATATGTATGTTATTGTCATGGTACCATAGTATTTTGGTTTCTACCACTACAGCCATAAGTACTTAAAAATTTTAATTCAGGTTCAGCTTTTTCTATTGAACTAAATACAAACTTGTCTCTCTGACTGTTACTTGGGTCAGAGAGTCAACTTCAGGGTGGGGTCTTGTAACTCTTCTTGAACATTATTCGGTCAGAGAGTTAACTTCGTATTCATTATGATTATTAAGCATACTTGAGAGAATACTAATTTATTGAGACCTGCGTTATTTACAAAGTAGAATTGTAAAGTACACAACAATAAGACTTTTTTTTGAAGCTCTATGGTCAAATAGCGTTAGGTTTCATAACAGGAAATATTATAAATACATTAACTTACACAAAACTAAATTTTTTCAAGCAAACTTTGCATTCAAACCGTGGCACGTGACTTAGTTCATGTCTTCGCTTCTCGCTCTCGTATTTGAATTCCTTATAACAGTAAGTACATTTTGACAATGATACACGGGATTCTGATTTCATATTTATCCTTTCCTATTTACAGTACATACAAAACACAAAATAAAAACAAAGAAAAACTTTCCACTCCCACCCACTCAATTCTCCCCCAAAGAGAAAAAATAATTAAATACGGGGGGAAGAGTGCCCTCTCGCGTGTTTTCATGCCAACTGATTTTGAAGCGCACTCTGAAAATTTGTCCCGGTTTCTTTTTTTTTAAAATATTTTTTTTTCGGTGTCAAACAAGCATAGCGCACAACATTATGTACCTGTCAGTGGATAGCTAAGGTTCTTTTGCACAATTTAGAACAACTATGCACTGCGAACCTTTTGAAAGATTTAAGGAAAATATAAAAACAAGCTGAAGACAATATGAAATAAATAAATGAAATAAAATAGCTTTCAAATGAATCGGCAATCCACATTTAACTTAAAGCAATTAAAAAGTGCACAGTGCAGTACATTGTTCTGATATACAAAAGAACAATAGCAAGCCACTATTATTCGGTACATAATATTGTGTGCTATGTATGCTTGATAAAATAAAAACCAATATCAAAAGTCGAAGTAATGTTTGCCACAATGTATTATATTATATTATCCAAATCCTTCTTTTAAAATTATGGTCGTATTTTCACTGTGGTAACTTGGTACTCAAGCACAACTGCATGCGACACAATTATATTATGTTGTTGTATCAGCGTAAATAGTCGTATCAAAATGTAATACATATTAGATTTATATTAATTACTACTTTATTCTTTCTCATTTATAGTCGTATTTTCACTGCTGTAACGACTTGGTGTTCAAGCATCTCTTTGCTGTCTCAATTTTAAATTGTCCATGTTCTATTATGGTGCCTCTTATAAATCAAAGGGATGTGGTGACCAATGTGAACATAACGGGGCTAAAACCCAGAGGGCCTTCTTACAATAGATAAGTAGGTTTACCTATGTGGACAAAAAATATATTTGCTCCAACAATATTACCGAAGACAAGATGTCGAGTAGAGCGAAGTGAAAGCGTAACACGAAGAATGCATACCGGACCCCATTCAATGCAATTGCAAGATCCTCTTCCATATTCTTATGTATAGAGCACCATAAAAAATATCGTATACCGATCCGATCTTCCTTCCGTCGTAGTGCTAGAGCAAATACAACTAATCCGACACATATATTTTTGGATTTGAAAACTTCAAAACGTTGTTCAATACATAATATCTTCTCAAAAATAAAGTTTGTTATAATAAGTAGCGTGGTACCACGTATTACTCTGCTTTTTATAACTGCCCAAAGTTTTTGTAGCCACTTCATCAGCATTCCATCTATCAGCTGCTGACCTCCAAGGCATTCTTATATTCCTGTATATTAAATCAAGAGAATGGCCATGCTTTGGTTGGAGTCCATGTCTTTCTGCTCACGAGTTAATTGCACCAATGTAAACATACGCACGTTCTTTCGGACGTTATTCTCTAGGATAAATTATCCAATATGAACAATTAAACTACAGATTACAAAATAAGAAGTCTCTTTGGCTTTTTTTTCTTCGATGATACGACACAAATAATGAATCAACAGTGAACAGAGAACCGAAAAAAATAATATAGGTATATCTCACTATCACTTAGAATTTGAGTTGACATGTTTACAATTATTTTTTCATTTGACATCAACAGTACGGTTGCTAAGCAACCACAAAACCATAAATCCAAATTAGAAGAAGTCTATCTACGAAAATAGGTT